>JBCEWC010018597.1:0-11892 GCA_038996855.1 Solanum aculeatissimum
TATTATTTAGTCCCTGCATATTTTCATAGCAGTCCTTGGTAATGTGTATAAAGTAACGTAATCATAGAGCAATCAAGCAGAAGAAAATTTTCCCAAATTCTCAGTTAATCTTTCAATTCTTTCATGAATGGACGGAAAAATTACATAAGTAAAGATCTTTAAATTAATATTTATCAAAATTAAATATACTTTTGTTTTATTATTATTTATAGCAAAAGGTAGCAATGGAAAATTGGAGAGAAAATTGAACAAAATTTGTCTGAAAAAATAGAAAAGAAATTGGGGTGAAAATCAATTCACTATGTATGGTTAAAAAAATTATATTGCTAATAAATATTTTCTAAATATGGGATTAGGTGATTTTCCCATTACGTCTTCGCATCAGATCTCAACATAATTGCCACATTCGACACACTTTGTCTCATTTTTTGTGTTTACAGTATAGATCATATTCGTTGCACGTTGAAGATCTATAAATTTTTGAATATTTGAAACGTGTTGTTACCTAATTGTTAGGGACTTGGTTAGTATCTGTTTAGAAAAATTTTAACTTTCCGTTTAAATTGTAATTGAAATTTGAATATAATAAATCTTCACATATGAATCTGGTTCAACATAATTTATTTGCATAATGATTATTTTAAGAGATTTTTATAAATTTATATAGAATTAGAATATATTGAAATTTGTTATTTACACTATGAAATTACTAAAATTTTTAGTAAAGAAAATATAGCCCGCTAATTTTAGACAAGATATGATATCTTGCACTATCTTAAAAGTCGGTATGGATGATCAAACACTCGTAAAAAATTTAATCGATTAAAATTCAATCAAGAAGTGCTTATATTTTAAAGAGGAATAATTTTTGGATAGAGGTATATTCTTAACTAAAATATGTAATAACTCCAACACAAAATGTTGATATTCACACCTTTGATAAGTGGAGCTCCCACTTCAAAATTCTAGAATTTCAAGTATGCAAGAGCTTTTCAAAATTCATAATTCACTAATGACACCTTTTCGAAAAGACATTTTCTTGCAATTTTAGCTTTTGCAAATAAAATTTCAAAATTGTGCTAGAATTCAAAACAAGTATAATTTGTTATAATAAACTGATGCCAATCAAAGTGAAACTTCACAATAATGTCTGGAAGTTCAAACTTGTTAAAATTTCTCACTTATCCTTAAAAAAATTACAATTACACTAATATTTAAGAATTATTATAAATTATAAATTTCAAAAGTTATCTTCTTTTCATAAATATTATTCTCCCTGTTCCATAAAATTTTATGTGATATTCTTTTTTTTTATCTGCTATAAAAATAATATTATATTACCTTACTCTAATTAAAAACAATTTAACTTTAAAAAATTATTCTCAATCATAAACATCTAAAAATTAATTTAAATCATAAATTTTAAAAGCTCTAATTTTCTTTCTTAAATATCATATCAAATTAAAATATATCGCATAAATTAAAACAGACAAAACATATTAAGTCAAACATACCAGGTAGGATAGAACTGGACGGAGTGACCCAAATTCAAATCCTACGTTGCCTTGTTATTCCCGCCTAAAAAAGACACCTCCTTTTGTGCTAACGGCTGAGGTATAGCCACGTAGCTCTTCCTCCACGTCAACCCAGAATGTTCTTTGGTGCCCACACGTGGACATTACTTCCTTATTAGCTGTCCTCATCCCCACGCCACAGTACGTAGCACCTTCCACATTTACCTTCTCATTTTTTACATAAATACGACACTTGTTTCACACGTTTTTCATGTTCATTCAACAACTACTTCCTCCCCAAATATTTTAGTACTGCTTTTAGCTGTTAATAATAATAAAAATGGAGATAATAACAGGGTACGAGGATGTTACGATGATGGAAGCAGTAGAAGAAGAGGGATGTTCGACGCCGAAGCGTGACGATTGTCAAATTCCGGCGATGGTGCACCCTCCTCCGCCGCCGAGGAAGAAGCGGACGTACGATTGCGGTGGAGATAAAAGGAAGCCGCCGGAAAATGGGTATTTTCAGGCGCCGGAAATTGAACTTTTCTTCGCCATGCAGCCTAGATGTACTCAACGGACGTTTGTTTAGTCAATTAATTACTGCTAATATATTTTTTGTATATATATGTCCCCCACTAATTGGCTTGTTTAATTTTTGTTTAGCCAATTGACCTTTTGTTATGTGTATATTTTTGTGTTTTGGGGTATAATTAATTGCTACTACTAGTAGTAATTACGAGGAGATGCCTGGTTTGGTGGTTGTAACTTTTTATTTTCTTTAATTTAATTCTGTCAACTTGAGTTAGGTATTGTAACAATTCATATGATTATCCTACTACATTTATTTAACATTAATTAATGTCTATTGAGTGATGTTTATCACTTTTACCACATTAATTGATGTTCAATACTTATTTAAGTTTTAGAAAATAATTTATGAAATAATTAATTAATGTTAAAAGGTAAAATATGATTTTATTTTTATAAAATAGTGGATAAGAACAAGTAAACGGAGGGGTATATATCTAAAATCATATTCACAAATTATATATAAATGTTATATAAAAATTATTAATTGTATAATAAATTATATAAATGTATATTATTGTGTGGATTATACAAATATTGTTATAACTAGAGTCATGAAATGTAATTATTTAAATTATAGATATAAAATTTAATTAAAATATTTTTGAATGGTTATATGTGGAAAAAATTTCCTACCTTTTGTTTTGGGTTGTACCCTCAATGTACATTCAGATTAGAGAGTGGCCCAAGTTAAATTGGTTTTGGGCCACTGCCAACATCCAGAATTTGTGTTCTGCCTTCATTGAGTTTTGAGTTGGAAAAATTACTTAATTATTTCATATTTAGAAAATATTTATTACTTATAATAACATAATTTTTTTAATCATATATAGCGAAGTAATTTTTATCTCAATTTTTTCTTCACTTTTTTTTGTTAAATTTTGCTCAATTTTCTCTCTAATTTCTTATTGCTATCTTTTGCTAGAAAGGGAAATAAAACAAAAAGTAGTTAGATACAAATTGTATTTAATGATACAAATGTAGTTAGATACAAATTGTATTTATTGGCATAAATTGTATTTGTTTAATTCAATTTATTCATTGATACAAATTATATTTCGGTACGAATTGTATTCATTGTTACTAGTTTATTCGTTCATACATATACATATTAATTACGTAAATATTATTATCTAGTAATGATATAAATATAATTGGTGATATATATACATACTAGTTATTTATATAATTATCCAACAGATATACACTAGTATATAATTATCCAACAGATATACATATATAATTGACCTGTATCCTCCCCTCTCGCCTCTCCCTGGCAAAAATGCATTAGCAATCTCTCTTTCAAAGTACATCATGTGGCCCTTCAGACGCAATTATTCCAGAATCACATGCCTTCTCACAAATTTATACCTTAGAAAAGATCCATTTGGTGTTCAGAAGGGGAAAAAAAATAGTAATTTGTGGAAGATGCAGTGTATTGATTTTATCTTTTTATAGTTTATCTTTCGTACAAGCCATGTGATTCTGCCAAACTTTGATCAATTTAGATTTTCAAGTTTGACCCAATTTTCTATTTTCTTTGACCATTCTCATTTTTCATCAATTCATTAACATTAACAAGGTAATAGAAAATATATACCCTTAACTAATCAATGATTTTCTAAATATAAGAGTAAATTATTAACAACAAAAACATATTTAGTGAAATTCTTCAAGTAAAATCTAGAGAGGGTGGACTATACGCAGACCTTATTACTACCTTATATATTATCAATAACGCAAAATATTCCCTCGTCATGAAAATGAGTTTATCATTATTGTTGCTATTATTATTAGTCTTATTTTATGCGTAATCAAAGTGTGTACCCTATCTGGTAATAAATATTACAGAGAAAAATTAAATATAATTATAAACTTATGAAAAGATAAATAATTCACTATAAAAGTAATTTTGATAACAACAACAACATACCCAAAGGAATCCTACAAGTGGGGTTTAGGGAGGTTAAAATGTACGCATACTTTACCACTACCTCATAGAGGTATTGAGGTTGTTTCCGGGAAACATTCGTCTCAAAATCAAGTCCCATAAGCAGAATAAACTAGAAATGAAAAATAGGGAAAAGAAAAAAAAGGAAGAACGACTAATAACGAAAAACAAATGAGAGTATGTAAATACGATAAATTTAACAAATATAAGATGGATAATAATAACACGTGATATAAAGACACGACTAATCCTACTACCCTACTATATCCTAAGGTCAGACGTCAATCTATCCTTACTAACCTATTAGTCTGCTACTCTAATTCGCGACCTCCACTCTTTTTTATTTAAGGCCATGTCCTCGGTGAAATCGATCAAGTTTCACCATATCTTAGTCTTATCACCTCCCCCAATACTTTTAATAAAGGATAAAAAATTCAAATAATATTTTTTAAGACTTTTACGCTTTTAATATAGTACAAATTATTATTATTGGACAGAGAAAGTAGTAGTTGCTAAAGTTCATATTTGTCACCTCTTGAGTCATGTTGTAGTGTAACTAGGGAAAAAAATCTTTCATATTATAATTTATTATTAAGAGTTCAAAATAAAGTCTATGTATTGACAACATAAAAATATATTTATATAGTTAAAAGTACTAAATATTTGAAAAAAGTACTAATTGGTAATTTGATAAAAATATTAACTCAAAAATTCAGTTGGAAAATGTCTTCTGCGACAGTTCGATTCAATTTAAAAATCTTCTGATCATTTTGTCTATTTGGACCTTCCATAAAACAAAAAACAAAAGCTGTGGATTATTATGTTCGTACAATAAATAGTGCAATATTTCAAAGTGACCATAAGGAATATAGTGCGATCATCGATCTTTTCATCCTTAATTAGAGAATTCAAATTAAAATAAAAAAAATTGATAAAAAGACTTTTTTTCTTTAAATAGGCTTAACATGACACGAATATAAATTAATGTTCGAACAAAAAAAATCTATAGGATCGGAAAGTCTGTTACGCAGAAGAGAGGACAGTCGAAACATTATAAATTATTAGGGAATCAGCATTGGATTCATATACATTTTGCAGTCAAAGCATTCATGGGAATGATAAATTCAGAAGCAGCCATGCATTTCAACCTCTTCTCTCATTCACATCTTCATTTCACACCAAAGGAGGTATCCTCTGACGCGAATTCAGAATTTTAACTTTTTAATTTTAACTTTTAAGGTTCTTAGTCATGAACCTATTATTAAATATTTAAAACTATTGCAATTTAAGTAATTTTTAACGCACAAATTTAATTATACATCATATCAAAAGTACCGAGTTCAGATAAATCTGGATACAATAAAGCTCCCTCTACCGCTCCCTTCGAGTACAACGGACACAAACACAGCATGTTGTCCCTGTCCCTTTCCACTATTGTTGTAATTTCTTTTTCAGTACAAAATATGAGGTAGTGAAATTTGAAAACCTTACTATATAGTTTTATATATTCAATGTATGTAGTATCATTTAGTTCAATCTAGTTCCTATAAAACTGACTAGTTCACATAGATAAAAATTGCTTCTTTACATGAAACGTAGTTATCAATATATGCTATAATAGATGTGAAGCCCATATCCCTGCCCACTATAGATAAAAGCAAACCAAATTAAAGTCAAATTTTGCAGCACTTACTCAAAGTACTTTTACCAAAGTCCATCAACAATATAATTGCCAGTGATCAGAACCAGTCGTGCACATATGGAAGATTGGATCCAATCACATGTAATTCTTCAGTTTACTATCCAATTGAATTGAAATAATTTGAACCGAGACCTTCATGATCTGTGTAAATTCTACCCTTTTCACACTCTACTTATGGAACTATTTTAGTTGGTTGAAAGAAGTTTTTAAGTTGTTTATTTAGAAATTTATTTATTTAACGACGTATAGTTAAAGATTAAATCTCAAGAAAAAGTACCAAGTGATCGTTTCTTCGTACCTGTATAAACTTTGGTCCATGATATTACGTGCTATATGTACTAGTTAAGTAACTATCGTTGAATCATAGATGATAAGCGCAATTTTTTCAAACAATATATGTACAAGTTCTATATAGTGAGAGTGTTAATGCATTTGGTTTGTTCTATAAATAAGATAATTTTTAATTTTTAATATTAATTAATCTTTAAATTTTGCCTTTTATCCATTATATTAAAGAAATAGAGGTCATGTTCAAACATAATTTTTGAAATATCATGACACAAAAATATAAATTTCGGTCTTTACAAAAATGAGGTGCAAAGTAAAAGGTCCTTGACTTTTTGAAAAATTCTTAGTGCAAATTACGAAGAGAAATTAATATATTTAAACATTGGATACTCCACTTTAAATGGTATACTGAAATCTAGCAGGGAGTTTTTCACAGGGAAATCTGACAAGATTTTTTTTTTTTTTTAAAAAGCATCTCACAGAACACAGAAATCACCACAGTAATTGACCAATTGTCCATCATATAAGTGAAAAAGACTGAAAAATCTTTCAATTATTTAATAACCCTACCGACCATTTTTGTGATATGGGTTTCGAATTTCAACACCATTATATTTTGTAGGATAATATATCCTATCAAAATTATTATTTAAATCTCTGTCACACTTCCCATCTACCATCAAACACTTCCTCATGAGTATGCGTGTGCCCATGCTCAGGGTCGGGATTTAAATAGTAAGGCGTGAATTTGAAATAAAAATTAAAAAAAGAAAAAAATATGGGGGAAATCAGATTAAAAGAAAAAATAAAGAGTTATTTTTTTCTTATTGATAGAATAGGAGAAAAAATTTGTCTTTATATTCTTCTAACTCTTAAAGACTTAAGTAGAAGGGATACCCTCGCGCTGTGATCGTCATCTCTCAACTTCGGCCTATTCTGAACAAATAAGACTGTTCTGGATAGATAAATTAGCACCCAATGTTGGCTACAAATAGAGAGACTTTCTGCATTTTTCAAGCATCGAATTTCCTCCTCTTCTGCATACATTTTTTTACAAATATAAATTTGAATCTCCATGTGAATCTATTGCTGGTTTTTGAGTTCACTGAAATTACAATCAATTTCACAATCTCGGATACTTTGAGGGGATTAAATTTCTTAAGGACACACATATAATTCTGTGAATTCAGATAATTTTATACATTTTGATTTTATACTCTATTTATGCATTGTTATTAAATTACAGGACTAACAAAATTTATATTGTTTATTATTAAATGATATTTGAAAAATAACATAAAAGGACAACATTTCTAAAGATATGATATCGACCATTTATCTTTATGTAAGAGTTATTGATTATTTCTATTTTTCAAATTCGTGATCTTATAAATCATAATTCATATGAAGATAATTTTATTGCTTCTTCAAAAATTTTCTTTTAGAAATTCATTTAATATGTCTAAATCAGTAATTTAAAATTTAATAACTTTAAAAGAAGAAATTTTTTTAACACGTATACTTTAAATCTTGATTTTGTCTCTGCTTTACTTTTTCAAAAGAAATAAATTAAATAATATAAACACAATATGGGATAGATGTAAGTGTGTCGAATGGAGCACCATACAGAAGTCGATCGCATCTCCATAAAGGATGATGATCTCCAAAAGGAGATTCTAAGTACCAGAAATTAGAATCATCAAATTTAGTCCATAAAAATCTGATTCGTCTAATTTATTCAAATTTTAAAAATTAATTATAAATTAAATATATTGAGTTATGACTTATTGTCATTAATCAATTCAAACTCATCCGTCCATTTTGATCCTAACAAACATTAAACGAGTTATATACGGTAAATTACGTATCTAACAAACATATAGTATATATTTATATTATATCATTATAGTTTGAAAAAATTATAATTTATAGCTATATTTAGAGTTTTGTTGTTATTTTCTCTCTCCTCTCTTCCTCTCACTCGGCTCTCTCATCTCTCTTCTCTCTCTCTAATATCTTGCCAAATATACAAATATACATGTCTATCAGCTGCATATATATAATTATTTGATAGATATACATATTCAATTCGACAGATATACATATACAATTCACCTCTCTCCACTCTCTTCCCTCTCTTGCTCGCCTCTCTCCTCCCTACCCTAATCTCGCTTGCCATATATATAAATACATTTGTACATTAGTTACACATATACAATTATTTGGCAGATATACACATAATTTGACAAATATACATATACAATTTGCCTCTCTCCTATAATATATAGCTACAAATCATAATTTTAGCAAATTATAATTATTTTTGTCCCTATTATATTTCAAGTGTTTGCGCTTTTTGAAAAATCCTCAATATTTCATTTATTAATTTAATCATTTGACACTTTTGCCAAAAACTAACGTCATAAATAGATGAAAGCCTGACACTGATTCAAAACGAAACCAATTAGATTGTGCCACAACAGCAACACAGGAATATAAAAATGTTTTAGCTAGAAAGAATACCAGACATTGTACTTAAAGCATTAACGTGCAATGCTACCACATTTTATTAAAAAAACACTGGTCAAAAATTCAAAAACCTATTGACATTATTTTGTTATAAAGTCCCCCTTTTGTCCCAAATTGCTATAAATAGATACAAACACTTCTGTCTATCGTTATGAACCAATTTTCCACTCTCTCTTTTTATCCATACATTATCAACGTCCATTACCAAAATTAGCCGCCTTCAGAAAATCTTGAGAATTAGTTGTGCGTAGTTCGTAAAATGGAGTATTACATGGATGAGAAATGGAAATTGTCAAAGGACGATCCATGTTGTCATTCATATTCATCGTCAAATAAGTCATCATCTTTATTTAGGAGTTTTTCACAAAAAAGCCCCAACTCTCCTTCTCTTCCAAGAAGTTTTTCACAAAAGAAATCATCCCTTCCAAGGAGTTCTTCACAAAAGAGTAGTTCAAAATGTCGACTTACAAAAAGTGCATCACAAAGGTGTGCCAATTTCAGAAGCAAATGCAGTAATTTGGCAAAGGAACAGAAATCAAAATTTTACATTGTAAAGAGGTGCATTGGTATGCTTGTTCGATGGAAAAAGCATGGAGATTCTTGAAATTAATTGAGATATTATTGGCAGTGTTTATTATTTCCACAAGTAAGATCTCCTAATTACAATTTGTGTGAGAAAACATAAGTTAATTTCTCTGCCATGCTATAGTAAAGAACAGATCATAGTAGTACTACTTTGTTTTTGTATCTCAAATGAATTCGAGATTTAAAGTCAATGAATTCAGAATGAGTCTGGTTTATTACAAGTATACATTTTTAATGTATTTTGCTACATATATACATATTTGAGCGGTAAAATCATCCAGCCATGGTCAAATTATGTAAGTGATTTATATTATACCAGATCACATTTTACGTGACTGCAAAATGGTTAGTGCATCGAGCTATATTTCTTTTTTTTGGGCTATATATGCTTAATTTGAGTTCAAAACAATCATCTCTCCTTCCATCTTTACTTGTCTCCTATTGACTTGGCGCAAGAATTAAGAAGTAATAAATGATAAGGGTAATTTTACCAAATCACTCTTTGAATATAATAAATATAATGTCTTAAAAAATAAAATAAAGAAATGACTATGATTAATGATAAGGGTAAATTAGGAACTAAGTATAAAATTATCGCTTAATTTCATAAAGTGAATGAGTATTGTTGGATATTTCAAAATAAAACAGAGAACAAGTAAAGATAAACGGAGGGAGTAAATTGAGTTGATACCTAGATCTATGCCTCAATAAAAATGTAGGCGCGCATAGTAAAAATATAACCTATTCCAAGAAATTAAAATACAAAATCGTTTGATACTCAAGATTATATAAATAAGAATATTTCATAAAATTATTTCATTCCAATCTTTTATAAGAAGATAAAATAATCTAAAAATTAACGTTATTCCAAACCAAATATGAATAAAAAAAAATCTTCATTATTAAGTATCAAAATTGTATGAATTTTATCATAGATCTATACCGTTAAAACCAAGTCACATGGTATTGTCTGGGAAAGCTGTATTTTCTGCTACTCTTAGTCTCTGAGAAAGATTCTTTTTTCCTGAAATTGGAACTGTCAAACATGGAGAAATGGTCATCATTTGTCTCCATACAGAAAGGAACTCATGGGGATCAGTAAATCTTGAAAACATATGTCACATGATCATAATAAAACTATTACTTACCTTAATCTAGAAGTATCCATATATCCATTAAATTACCCCATTAAACTTGATACAAATATATTGAAGAGGGGGATACACTCTTCCTTTCTTAGCATTCATTTTCAAGTACAAGGAATGTTCATCATCTATAATTAGTTATGAGCACTCACTCGATATTTATATCAAATCAAGTTAAATATCGATGAGTAACGATCGATACATATTTTACATACGTTAATTTAGTATAAACATCATATGTTAATGTTTTTTCTATCTTTCTGAGCACGTACCTACACTACTCCAATGAGTACAAAGTCCTGCTTCAATTAGTTAGCTTTAGGAGTGGCAAAAACTTCTAACATGCGGGTCGAATTGGATATGAATAGATCAAAAATAGATAAAATAAAAAATAAATAAAATATTTGATTCATTCTATTTAATACATTAAGAAATGAGTTAACTTATCGATAATATGGATATTTATATTATTCATGGTTAGATGAGAGCATAAACTAAAAAAGAAGAAGATACATTTAGAGTTTTGAAAGAATTCATGAAAAATAACAAACAGATAAATGAGTGTATTTGATAGTATAAAATATCCATAGTATTCATTTGGTTTGGTTTGGTTTGGTTTTTTCTCAGTTAAAATATGGATAATATCAATATTTGATCTGTTAGATTGACAGTTACCTACCCTATATTCAATGGATCGAATTAAATGATTACTAAGGTATTCTCACCGCACCCTCACTTGTGAGTGATTTTTTTCATGAGTCAAGTACATGGATATTTTTTATATGATTGACGGTGAAATTCGATCTTAGGACTTCAGTTTGCTCTAATACCATATTGAAATGTGTGTTATCTCATCTAATAGTTTAAACTATTAAAAATAACAAATTTTTATTATTTAATTGTATTCTCAATATTACCAACTCTACAAAGCCAATAATTTTCTTGTAGATAGTGTCTTTAAGGAGCGTTTGGTTTGGGACTTTGGTAGGACAATAATTACAATTTACAATTCATAATAAAGCAATAGATAGGTCTTCAACCAAACATTGTATGAAAAGGAAATGTATCTATGTCAATTGGTGGTCCATGAGGTCTACTATACATGTAGTGTTTTTAGAATAAAGTTTTTATTAAATTGACCAACTTCTGTCGTCAAATTTAAGCCCCACAACGAAAAAATTGAATTCCAATAACACCCTTGATGGAAAACCATATCTTCAGTAAAATCTTTTGGGTATTATCGTTGTCCATTTTATCCCAAATTCCTAGGGAAGAACTCACTCAACCGTCAATAACCGTAGTAGTAACTAAATAAATTCCACGTAAATTATGTTAATTCAAAGGTGAAACGAGTACTTTACAATTAATATTTTAGATGAAGAAAATAACCTTATATTTTTCAGGGGAATTTTCATAAATAGATTAGGTTTGAAACTTAATATGGTCAAATAGTTATATTTTACATAGTTGCCTAGCATAATTTTGGCTATGTGACCTGGAGATGAGAAGAGAGACAAATTGTATATGTATATTTGTCAAATTATATGTGTATATCTGTCAAATAATTGTATATGTATAACTAATATA
>JBCEWC010018598.1:0-11892 GCA_038996855.1 Solanum aculeatissimum
GTCAAGTTGTACTTAGCCAATTTTCCACACGAACTCTCGGAGGACTTTCTGTTACATTTGACGAGCAACCAAACGAAGCGTCTAAGGTGATACAGCCCATGTCATGCACTGTATGACCTCCCTTAAACTCAAAACTAATACCCAAGCCTTGGACTAGCCACTGTCCAACTTCACGGGATAGTGGACGGCTTGTTAAGGGCAAAACGACCCGTTAAAGGTCCCGTCAACCTACACTTGGCTTAGGGTTGGTTCCATGCCACCCCAAGCTCCCTGTGACATCACACGAGACACTAGACGGACTGTTCAAAGTTTAACGGTCTGTGCAAATGTCCTTGGCCATTTTTCTGAGCCTATCTCCAATAGCTTCCGAATTTTAGACAGTCTCACTGTTCGGGCAATATCTCCCTCATCGGATATCCAAATTATGTGAAACCACTTGTATTGAAAAGCTAACGCAAAGATCTTTAATTTGATATGTGGTAGTACACATGGTTCATTGTACATAAAATGTTATGACTATGTTTAGTTCACTGTCAAAATTGTCCCTCTAGGCCACTAACTAGCCCAATTTTCATTCGGCCACTTAAAATCAACCCGTGGCTACCAAAACTCATCCATGGATTTTAGTACATCAAAGAATTCGAACCATAAGTAGATTTCAAAATTTTTCAGGTTGTTACAGACCTACCCTAGGACATGAGTTCTATCCATCCAGTTTTCCATGTATCTATATTGAGGAAGTTGGTTGGTGACCCTAAGTCAATTTCACCTTTGGAGGGTGTGATGATTGAAGAGAACTTGACTTATGAAGAGGTGGTGGTTGAGATTTTGGATAAACAAGTGAAGCGGTTTCGCAATAAGGAGGTAGCTTCGGTCAAGGTACTTTGGAGGATCAAGATGTGGAGAGTGAAACGTGGGAAGCAGAGTTGGACATGATGGAGCGATATTCTTACCTCTTCCAATCTACTCAAGCCTAAGGTACTAGGTTCTATCATTTTATTGTCCTAATTCCTTGTTTCTTAAGTTTCATGACATTGCATGTATTCATGAGCATGAAAATGATTAAAATAATGTTTTGACATGAGTTTTGAAAGACTTTTGAAATGATGCATGATCTCTTGAGTTATGGTTAGAATGTCTCTTGTTTTGTGATTGATGTCCTCAAGCCGTAGTCTTAGCACATTCGAGGACGAATGTTCCCAAGGGGGAGATGATGTAACGACACAAAATTTTTTGAAATTCTTAATGGTTGGTCTTGGATAGTGTTGGACTTATCATGGTTGAATTTTGGTATCCATGGGTTGAGTTTAAGTGGCCAGATTCAAAACGGACCTTTTGGTGGCCCCGATAGGCCATTTGGACAGTGTACTTTTAGGAATCATAACTTTTGGTACGGGATGCCCTTTATGGGCTACTATATATCAAATTGAAGCTCTTTGATTTATCTTTGCAACACGCAATGGTTTCACTCAATTTGGAGTTCGTATGAAAAAGTTATGGCTAAAACAGTGAGACTACCCGTAATTAGAAGTTCATATGGAAACTTTATGCTTTGACATGCTATGATATGATATGTCATGCTATGTTATGTAAATCCTTCCGAAATAGGTGACCCGTAAGGAAGGTGTCCATCACACCGAATGGTATGCCCGTAAGGTGTGGTGTGGATTACCTTTGGCAAGTAATCATCTCCGATCCAATGGGAGGGCATTCATTAGGCAAGTTCTTGTTGTAGCTCACATGGATTTGGATGTCGGTTATGGTTCCATCCCCTCTATATTAAGCATTATGACATTTAATGCATCATGATTTCATGGCATATTGATATATTATTCTTTCTTACATTCACTTCTATATATGTGCCCTTGCCATGTAGGTTGCTATAGGTTCATCTGTATATGCATTTCCATGCCCACATACTTAGTACTTTATTGTGCTAACCCATACTCTTGTTTACATGTTCTAACCATGTAGGTGCCATCGATGATCTCTATCAACCTTTGCACGATGAGTGATCATCTTGAGGACTTGTGCTTGTGGGAGCCCTTTGTTCAAGGGCAATGGCCACCTTTTATCTACCTAGATTTGTTATGTTTTTTTCCTTTACTTATGTATTGAGGGTGAACCTCAAACTATGTCGAGGCCCCGCTTTATCTTATGTAAAGTCCTGTTGGACAAATAAACTCTTGTACGTTGACTTTGTAATTTTGTGGGATATTATGGAATGTTATGCTTTTGAGACTTGATTATGGAAATGGTATTGATTATGCTTATGACTTGATGTTGGGAATTGTATTTGACTATGTGCTTATGTGGAAAGTCCCATAATCCCGGTGTGCCCCCATAACTTGAGTCCTACTTACCTGTTCCCTTAGATATAATTAATATGTGCTATGTGAATCCATGCTTATCCCATTCCCAACAACATCCCCATAGCTTAAGTCCAAAGCCCCGATTCCCTTAGAGCTTATGTGTTATGTGTTTACTTCCGCACTTTCGAATGATGATATGTGTGATGATGCTATGATGGCTTGATCGAGGACTTTCAGGTTCTCCTTCGCCATGTCATATCTAGGCCCCTATCCGGGTTATGACATCAGACTCCTGAACTCTCAACTATGATAAAAGGACCTTGAATTAATCTTAAAGAATACTAAGGCACCCTACAACTAGTCAACATGATTATCAATGTGAAGTAAAGGATATTTGTTCTTGATTGTCACTTGTTTAGTTGGCGATAGTCAATGCATCTTACGCATAGTGTCATCCTTCTTCTTTACAAATAGGACAGGAGCACAGGGGTACACTCGGGCGAATGAACTCTTTCTTCAACAAGTCCTCCAATTGCTACTTTAACTCCTTCAACTCAGCCGCAACCATTCGAGTAGGGGCAATAGAAATGGACTTAGTGCTCGGCTTCACATCAATAGTACAATCTATATCATGGTCTAGAGGAATACTAGGAAAATCAATCGTTTAATACATCCATAAATTCTCTAGCAAGCCTTGTGGTCTTCAATGATAGGGGCTCTTGAGAAATAGACCGAACATGAGCTAAATATGACAAACAACCCTTCTCTATCAATCGACAGACATGCATATAGGAAATAACTCCCTTAGGATAGGAGTTAGGTGCTCCAGCCCACACTAACTGAGTTAAATTAGGGCAAGATAAGGTCACAATCTTTGCATGGAAGTCAAGAATACCATGATGAGTTGATAACCAGTCCATACCCAATATCACATCAAAGACAACGATATCTAACACTATCAAGTCAGTAATAATATCTCTCCCCATAAAAGTCACAACATAACCCCGATACACGTTATTCACTCAGGTGATCCTTAAAACATTCTACGAGTCATAGAAGTGAGGTTGTACCTTAAGGATAAGAAAGTAGAGATTTACTGAAAAGTCATTAGATAAAACCCTCTATGGGCCATAGAATCTTTACAGCCCGTAGATGGGTCTCATGTAAGTCAACTCCATATTTGAAGAAGGAGAGTACTAAGCCCCGATTATGGGCCATGGAACATTATACAACCCATAGAACTACCCATAGAGCCTGTCAACCTAGTTTTTGTATTTTTATTTGGTTTTGTATTTTAGACATTATAAGTAGGTTTTTAGGTTATGTTTCGTTAAGTTTCAGACAGTTTATAAATCTTAGGATTTTAAGAAGACAAAGAAATAATATTTTGTGTTCTTAATTCGTACTTGCGATTTCTATTGAAGAGTTGGATTTCTTGCTCATAAATTCATTCATCTAAGTGCTTAATTATCTTATTTTATATCACGATTCTTGCATCTACACTGATCATGAGTAGCTAAATCCACAACTAGGGTTGTGAGAACCATGAAGAACTAATAAAGTAAAATAAGATAATTGGTATTCTTTGAAGGTGTGTATGAATGTATTAATTACTTCTCCTTATTTTGCATGCTTTTTAACGGTGAGCAATGTTAGAACTCACCTAGTGTTACTTACCGGATCAAGGAGATAATGAATAGGAAAAGATAACAATTAACATGATTTGATTGATATTTTCTTGTCTAATCAACCAAACTGGATCAAGGGGAGGTTGTACTGGGAAATTAGGTAAGGGTTAGTAATGTCACACTGTGGAGATAAATCAAATCCTATAGTGAAATTTACCTTACAACTGGATCAAAGTGTTTGGTAAACTTAACTTATTGTTCTGCATGTACACACTAGAAAAGATTACAATTATTTGGTAATACTGCATTAGGGAAACATGGGGAACACATCCCCCTAGTTACCTCTTCTACTTATTTCATAACACTTGCATTAGTCTAGGTTTAATTTTTCTTGCAATTTCAAACCCCTAACTTTTTAGGAGATAAGTAGGTCAATTACCTCACTTTACTGTGAATTAAGCGAAAGTCTACCATATTCCCTGTGGGTTCGACCCTAACCTTGGTTAGGTTATATATCTTGACAATGACTGCTTTTACTTTCATAAGGAGGTGAAGCTTGGGCGACATCAAGATTTTGGCGCCGTTGCCAGGGAATACACCTAGACTTGTTTGATTCAAGTAGATTTGGGAGTTGATCCTTATTTTCCTGATTTTATATTTATTTTTTTTCAGCGCGCAGGTGTAATGTATGCGCAACACTCAAAGTCGAGAAAACCCCTTGACTCCATTTGACCCAAAGATCTAAAGGACGTTAAGAAGAATGACCCAAGATAATGTGAACAATGCTACAAATAATGTAGTGAATGCAACACTCAACCCGAATAATGATAATAACAACCTACCATCGTAGGTTCCCCAAGCCGCAACAAATCAATGGAATCAATATCAGCTCAATCCTATGGCGATGGATATCATGGGAGCTATTGTGTTACTTCCGCTGTCGGATGAAACAAAGTTTTTCATGTCGAGTGGGTTGCTATAAATGTTATAGAATAATAGGTTGTTCACAGTCCTACCTTCAGAGTATCCACACAACCATCTGCACAACATCATGTTCTTCTGTAAGAGCATGATGGGAACCAAAATCTATTTATGGATGTTGTTGAACTCTGCATTTTCCTACTTTCTCTGATAGGAAACACAATGTTATGGTTGTATGAGCTCCCATAGAGGTCTTCCTAATCTCAAAGAAACTGAAGTTAAAGGCTTAGAGCAACATCTTTGAGCATGTGTTTGGTGATTCACTCAGTACTACATAAGAGAGATTTACAAAGTGTTTGAGGAGTGTCCCTGACCACAAAATAGTTGATGAAGCCCTGGTGGAGATCTTGTATAGAGCCTTGGACAAAAATAGCCAAGCCAGTGCTGACACTATTATGGGAGGTTCATTCATAAATCATCCATTTCAGAAGGTAGCATAACAAATGGAAAGGGTGTTCAAGATGAATCGTGCATGGGGGACGAGAGACAAGTCTCCTACAGAAAGCTCATTCTCAGTCACTACTAGTTCGACGCAAGCAGGGGCATGTGAAGAGGTAATGCAAGAGCTTGTGTGAATTAATACTAATATGGAGTTGTTGATGAAGTAGAACTAGCAATGTATGAATGCAGTATCTCATTAGCCTCGACAATAATCCATTTACGAGGATCCTTAATATAAGGACGACACTTGATTTATTGCAGGTCAGATGGAGGGCTTTTGGACCAATGCCCAAGAGTTCAATCAGGACTATTGGCGCCAAGTTCAGGGAAACCAAGGTTGGAACTTTGGTAGAGATGGTGCCTTCAGAGACCACAATAGAGGAGGCTACTACGACAAGAATAGGGGCCAGAATAGAGATATTAATTACAGATGTAAAGATGGCTACAAAAATGGTCTATATGTTTCACCACATAACCGAGATTCTGTGACTAGCAGCTCTAGAGTTGAGGAGATATTTAATCGTCTGCTAAAGAAAATTGACGCTCAGGATGAGACCCTAAAGGGTATGATGTCTGACATATCCAGTATGATCGTTCAATGTTGATTGATGATGATGATGTTCGTTAGGAGATAAGTCAGAGTGAGAACACTGACTGGAGAGGTCCGTGCTGAGGATGGGGTTAGTGATGCCACACCAACACCATAGAAGTTGAAACCCATTCCTAGACCTCCTCCTCCCTTCCCTCCAAGAGTTAAGAAGAATGAGGAGGAAGGTAAATTGAAGAACTTCCTCTCCATGCAGAGACAACTCTCCGTCAACATCCCTCTGCTTGAAGCATTGGAGAAAATGTTCGAGTACACAAAGTTCATGAAGGACTTGGTCACAAAGAAGCGTACTATGAGTCAAGAGCTCTCTCAAGAGCTTCAACATTGCAGAGCGATATCTACAAGGTCCTTGGTGCAGAAGCGAGTATATACTGGAGCATTTACCATTCCCTGCACCATTGGAGATGTTGAGTTCGTGAGGGAACTATGTGATCTTGGAAACCACAAAAATTTGATGCCCCTTGTAGTGTTCAAGAAGCTAGGCTTGGGAGCCCATAACTCTACAAACATGCGGTTGTTGATGGCTAACTAGACTGTGAAGAAGCCTGTGGGGATACTGTATGACATTCTTGTCAAAGTTAAGAAATTCATATTTCCCATAGACTTGGTGATCCTAGATTGTGAGATCGACTTCGAAGTCCCAATCATCTTTGGATGGCCATTCCTATCAACTAGGTGAGCCCTAGTTGATATGGAATCAGGCCAAATCAAGTTTTGATTGAACGATAAAAAATTCATCTTCAATATTTGTCAGTCAATAAAGAAGACAAATGAACTGAAGATGGATGTTTGGGCCATTGATGAAATCTAAGTAATCAGATGGTTCAAGTTGTACCACAATAATAAACCAGGCGCTACTGAGGAGGCAACCCAAGATACTTTATAATAGTGGTAGTTTTTGTTTTGTTTTTAGTTTTAGTCTAGTATGTAGTTTAATTTTTGGCATTGTTGTTGTAATTTGTGGACATTGGATTGGTGGCATATAAGGTAAAAGTGTGGTTTGTGAAGCTTATGCAGGTACAAGACCAAGTCAACCATCTTGGGTTGAGAAGGAAACAAAGAGTGATTCTACAACTTGTTTTATGGGTCGTATGTCAAAGTATGCCCCGTACACCAACTTGTAGAACATTCCAGTGACCAAACATATGTGCACTCCAGTCCACAAGCCAACTTTACGGCCCGTAGAAACCACTACATACTGTGAATAGGGCTCGTGGACCCCAGGTATGTTTTCTACCTTTTTACTAAGTGTCGAGGGTTATATAACCTACTTTACGAGTCATATTTCCCTATACGACCCATGAATTGTCTTGTAGAACCCATCCACCAATTAGGGCTTTAGGCTGCCTACGAAACTAGGATCTACGAGCTATAGAATACTCTATGGCCTGTAAATGGGGTTTAGTAAGAGTTGAGGCCAGTTCATTTAAACCAACCCGGTAAAGGTATATAAGGGGTCAAAATAACATTTGACCCCAATTCATCTCCTATTTTTGAAAATACCCAACCTCTTTGAAACTCCAAGTCAAATCCAACCTCCCCGTTCGGTCATCGTCAAAATTTTTTGGTCAATTTTCTGGCAACCCCTCCGACACCTAGAATTTGAAATCTTCCAAATCCCTCCTTCAAATTAAACCAAATTTTCTAAAATTTTGGTAAGTTGGTCCTAAAACCTTCAAACATTCAAAATTAGTCTAAATTGGTTGAAAATTTTGATAGTCATGGTGTTCCTTAACTTGATGATTGCAAATTCTTGATTGTCCTTATCTGTGTTATTGGTGATGCCCTAATTTTAATATTGAAATAACCTTGGGATTGTATCAGGAACCAGAAAAGTTTGCATGTGGCTATGACTTGTGTGTTTGAATGATAATTAAAACCATGTCATCACGTGTCATTTAAATTGAATGAACTTGTGTGGAAATTTGATATGTGACTACATGTGTGTGTTTTGATTACTAATCATTCAAACGGTGTTGGATTGCTAAACACACATGAAAAATGAGATTTGATGGGGTTATATGTGATTATAACATGTTGGTGGTTAGGTATTTGATGAAATCATGTGGGGGTATGTGTGAGTTTTTGTTTCAATGCTGATATAATAGTAAAGAGGTTGTTTAAGCACCCATTTGATGAACTTGGAATTCTATGTTTTTGGAAAAAATCACTTTATGAGGGTTTTCTATGACCCGTTGATCCTTCCATGACCTATAGTTACCCCTCCTAAGAATTTTAAGAAACTTGGAATTTTTGGGATGTCATCAGACGATACCTTTTATGAGTCGTATATTATTATATGACTCGTAGATAGGTATCGTAGGGACCTTCCTATAAAAAAGCCAGATCTGGAGTAGCATCTACGACTAGTCTACAACCCATGAAATATTCAACAAGTGATACCTTGTATCGTAGATGTCATTCCAGTAAGTCTTCTACGGCCCGTAGTTTTCACTACAACGCATAAAGGAACACTCATATACCATTATATACCAAGTACAAATATGTTCTTGCTTCTCTTCTCTTGACTTATGGGCTAATTCTTGTTGTTAAATGTACATTTCAGGTACTATGGCTCTAAAGCTTTGTCCTGAAAAGATTAGAGCTATACGGGAGTGGTTGCATGAAAATCCTGTGGACTCTGATGCCACTCCTAAGGCTAGTGGATCAATGGAGAAGTTTGGTGTCCTGCCAGATATGGACGTCAAACTACAACAGACACAGGCCACCACCAGACAGGATCAGATTCAGGCTATTATGGTCCGTCCTCCCCAATCTAATGAGGGAGGTGACAGGGCCATCAATTCTATCCAGATGACCTCATCTGAGAGAGGGTCTGAGTTTGGATTTGAGGAGAGGTCATATACCACATCTACACTAGCACCTCAATCACCATACTCACCTACAGATGCCAGATCTAGCCTGTGGTGTATCGAGGGCATGTGGGCTATCTATTGAGAGGGCTTACCAATGAAAAAGTATGGTCAACCAACTCATTTTATTTTGAAGAGCCCAGAGTCATCTCTACTGGATTATAGAGTATCCCAGGCCTCTAGGACACCAACATCAGATATAGGCTTTAGCGAATGGAAGATCCATTAGGGAAGTACTCCCCAGTCATTGTTCGTGAGTTCTTCACCTCTTACGCTGCCATAGTCCTTATCTCTCTTCCAAAGGGGAAGAAACCCTTCACCCAGCCTTGGCTGACACATATTATGGTAAGGGGTCATCAGGTAGATATCTCAGACATAACCATCTTCCATATGATTTTTAGGCCAGAGTTCCGCGCCCTAAGTCTACAGTTGAGTTTGGTCGGAGATTAGGCAGACTCAGGAGATGGCTACTATAAGATACTGGTCTACCGGGTCAGTTTTATGAGATGGGTAGCCACCTAGATTACAGAGCAGGGACCATACCCTAAGTGGGGAGCTATGTCTATGGAACCTATTGTGAAGGCTTCTTTTAGAGTCCCCGACAAATGTTTTTGGGCGGTTGCGAGATCACGGGTCCAACCTATACTTGTAGATAATAAATTAACGTCGGATTGTGCTGTTTTAGTTTCCAATATCTTGGCTGGCTATGAGATAGATTGTGCCTTGCTAATAGCTGAGAAGATACATGAGGAGTCCCTGAAGAGGTCCACCTCCATCCATTTCTCATTCCTTATTTACTGACTATGCTCAGCGGTGGGGGTAGAGAGTCTTCATCTTGTGGACTCGCTTATAGAGATTCAGAGGATGTTGGATGCCAGCCTGATAAAGGTTGAGGATAATCTAGTGGAACTCTGGTGGGCACCACGACCACAATTTCATATACTCGAGATGTTCGCGATAGTGCCACCACATGAGCCTCCATCTACCACCATTGTTGAACCCACTATTCAGGGGTCCCCACAGATAGAGACTAATGTGGAAAGGGGGACCACTACTAATATTCTTGCACCAGAGGCCGCTTAACCTTCATTAGAACTCGCCGATATAGTTTTCATATCTGCAGTATCCATACAGGCCATGGCATAGAGACAGGCCCATACTGAGTCCTAGTTGGCTCAGTTATTATAGTAGATTAGACCCTGGGTCCACCAAGTTATTTCAGAGACTGAGGTTCGCATGCGGCCATTCACGGAGACTGCTAATCAAGAGAGACTTATATTTGTGGATAATTGTATTGATGCATTTGATAAATGAGTCCAATAGTGCCTCACTACAACATAGCCCATAGATATGATAGCCATTAAGTTAGATATCTAGCAACTTCGAGCTAAGATGAGAGTAGCCCTCGCAGAACTTGTCATGTTTCCACAAACCGACCATACTGAGGTGTTGGTAGATCCATTTGATCCAGAGGAGACACCATTACCTTCCCTCAGGAAAAAAACCCTGCATAGATGACCCAAATGCTAAAAGATTAGGGGCGGAGATGATAGAGGAGCAGGAGTTAGAGCTTAGCACAATACGCTCTATGCAGAATGAGGAGATGAGGCACGCTCGTGATCTAGAGAGAGTGAGAGGGTGTTAGACCCTCAGGATATCCTTCCATAGTTGAGGAGTCCACCAAGCAGGTTGAGGATGGAGAACCTTAGACAGAAAGAGGTGCTTAGGCACCCAAGTATATTTCTTTTTGACCCATGTTCTTTGTTTTGACATTTTGTGTGCATTGGGGACAATGCACATCTTTTTCGATGGGGAATGGGTAGTTACAGGCGTTAGTGGTGTCTGAGTAGTTATGTCTTATAACTATCCTAATTTTTGAATTTGAGGGGTTTCTTACCTGTGTTTCTTTTCCCCGAGGAAATTTAATTTCTTTTGAATCGGCATGTTTAGGATTTATTAGGTTGTATTAGTAACATATAGTATTGATGTCTATGGCATGGTGTTTGTTTTTATTGAAAAATGATACCCACTAGAAAATATTTATTGATAGTTAGTCTTGATAGCAACCATGAATGTTTGATTATTTGGTAGTGTTTGTTCTGATGAGTAAGGTGTAATTGTAATATAAAGCTTGATCTGAGAGTCTAAGTTGATATTGTATTTAGTTCCATGTGTTTGAGCTTATTTTCATGATTCTCATATTGTGTTTCAACTCAAAACTTGCCATGTTTCTCTAACTTAGACCGTAGACTAGTTGGTTAGGAAAGGATCTTAGGCCATTGTTCGTATTAGTCCACTTAGCCTAAATAACCAACCAAAAGTTTAATTCATCCCTTGATTCGAATATTTGAGCCTTGCATATACCATTTTTCTTTGTAAACACCTAAGAAACCAAGCCTTGTTGATTGTGAAATCCTAAAATTGGCATTGGTCCTTCCTTTAACATTGTGCACCTTGATTGAGGTAAACATCCTAAGTTGAGGGTGGCTAACAAAAGCGGCCCTGGTTCGTAGGTTGGATATTGTGCAACTCAACTTAGGCCAAAAGCCTAAATTGAGGGTGGCTAGTGTAAGGGAGATCAAAATAAATGGGGTGGAAGCTAGTGATACATAAACAAAGGAGAAAAATATGATATAGGTGCCAAAAAAGATGTAAAGATTCCTTAACAATGAGCTAAAAAGAGAAAGAATATGAAAAATAAAAAGGTAATGAGCTAATAACTAGAATAAGGCACCCAGAAAATCTTGAAATAGGAGAAGGGGAGAATCACTACTACTATAAGGGGATTTGGCGGCAATTAAAATTTGCATTAGCGGCTATAATAATAGCCGTTATATCTTTTACCAGCCAATGAACAATGGCCGCAGTTTCAGGGGTCGGCAAAGGATTTTGCGGCCATTCAAACAACCGCTGGTAAAACTAAGCCCAATTGCCGCTAAAACTCATTCTATTTTGTGGCAATAAGTTGCGGCAATTAAGATGGTTGCTAAATCCAATTCAAAGTGGTTAGTTGTGCCCATGTAGCATCCATATTTTTAGTTGGTAAATCC
>JBCEWC010018599.1:0-11891 GCA_038996855.1 Solanum aculeatissimum
ATCTATTGCTACTTGACTTCACTTGAGTTTTCATTTTGCATGTGCTATTGCCTTACATATTCAGTACATTATTTCGTTCTGACATCCCTTGTGGGGGATGCCGCAATTCATGATGCAGGTATAGGTACTTCAGCTGGTAGACCTCTAATATAGGCGCATTCGACACTCAGCTGCTTTTGGTGAGCTCCACGTTGATCCGGGGTTTACTGAGTCTGTAGTTTATGTATTTTGGTATTGTATAATAATTTGTTGTAAGGCGGGGCCTGTCCCGACCTATGTTAATATTTTCTATCTTGTAGAGGCTTTGTAGACTCATTGTATATAGTTTGGTTGTATCTTGTATCTAAATAGTTGTGGCCTCAAGGGCCAAGTCCCTTATGCGAGTTGGTGCTACTTATTTTGATCTCCTATCTCAGTAGAGTTGTCATAGACATATGCATGATAAGCATAGGTTATATGTTGGTTCTCTCGGGCCTAGAGCGCACCGAGTGCCTGTCGGTCTTTATAGAGTTGGAGGCGTGACACATTTCTTAATTTATACTTCATGGGTGAGTTATTTATAGCCTGTAGAGTCTATCAGGGTTGTCCTATATAGTTTTGCTTAAAGTCATTCCTTGTGATCTTGTTGACCTTGAAATGGTTGATTTTGATGTCATTCTTGGGATTAATTGGTTACATGCTTCCTATGCTTTCATAGATTGTAGGACCCAAAAGGTCAAATTCCAATTCCCAAATAAGCCTATTCTCGAATAGGTAGGTAGTGACTCAACTTTCAAAGGTCAATTTATCTCTTATCTTAAAGCTCGAAAGATGATTTCCAAGGGGTGTATCTATCATATAGTAAGGTTTAGAGATATTTATTCCAAGTCTCCTACTTTTGAGTCAATTCCTCTTGTGAATGAATTTCTGAATGTCTTTCCTAAGGATTTGCCTGATATTCCTCCTGAAAAGGAAGCAAACTTTGGCATAGATCTTCTTCCCGATACTCAACCTATTTCCATTCCTCCTTACCAAATGGCCCCAATAGAATTGAAAGAGTTGAAGGATCAGTTAAAGGATTTGTTGGAGAATGATTTATTAGGCCAAGCATTTCCCCATAGGGTGCTCCTATGTTGTTTGTGAGAAAGAAGGATGGGTCACTTCGAATATGTATTAACTATAAGCAATATATTGAACAAGGCGACCATAATAAACAAGTATCCATTATCGAGAATAGATGATTTGTTTGATCAGTTGCAAGGTGCTACTCACTTTTTCAAAATTGATCTTCGTTCCGGTTATCATTAGTTAAGGGTCAGGGAATGTAAATTCCTAAAAATAACTTTTTGGACTAGATATGCACACTTTGAGTTGTGGTAATGTCATTTGGGTTGACTAATGCTCTGGTGGTGTTTATGGATCTTATGAATCAGGTGTTCAAGTCATACTTGGATACTTTTGTGGCGGTCTTCATTAATGACATCTTGATTTACTCCGGAAGGGAACACGAGCATATGTGTCATTTGAGGGTGGTACTTCAAACTTTGAGGGACAAATAATTATTTACAAAATTCAGTAAGTATGAGTTTTGGTTGCATGAGGTAGCCTTCCTTGGTCATGTAGTCTCCGATGATGGTATTAAGGTTCATCTAAAAAAGACCGAGGCGGTGAAGAATTGGTCCAGACCATTGTCTCCTTCAGATATTTGTAGTTTTCTTGGTTTGACTGGCTACTATAAGAGGTTTGTTAAAGGTTTTTCATCCATTGCTTCACCTTTGACTAAGTTGACTCAGAAGAAGTCAAAATTTTAATGGTCAGGTGAATGCGAGAAGAGTTTTCTAACTTTGAAGGATCGACTTACATCAACTCCTATTTTGACACTATTAGAAGGATTAGATGGATTTGTAGTGTATATGATGCTTCTCGTATTGGTTAGGGTTGTGTTCTAATGCAACATGGCAAGGTCATAACATATGCATCGAGGCAGTTGAAAGTGCATGAGCAGAACTACCTAACCCATGATCTAGATTTAGCAGTTTGGTGCTTTCTTTGAAGATTTGGCATCATTATATTTACAGGGTTCATGCTGATGTATTTACCGACTAAAGAGTTTTCAATATGTTTTCAGTCAAAAATATATAAACTTAAGGCAAAAAAGATAATTGGAACATCTTAAGGATTATGACATGAGTGTGCAATACCATCCAAGCAAGGAAATGCCATGGATAATATTCTTAGTAGGCTCTATATGGGCAGTGTGTTTCATGTTGATAAGGCCAAGAAGGAGTTAGTGAAGGATGTGTGCCATTTGGCTCGATTAGGTATTAGATTGAGTGATTTTAATGAAGGTGGATCCATGTATAGAATGGGGTTGAATCTTCAGAAGTGGTTGATGTTAAGTCAAAATAGGACTTAAACCTGTCATTGGTTGAGTTGTAGAAGTTGGTTTTCCAAACAAGATAGAGCTTTTCTCCCAAGGGGGAGATGGTGTACTTCAGTATTAAGACTAGTTGTATGTTCCAAATGTTGATGACCTAAGAGAAGTGATTTTGAGAGAAGCCCATAATTCTCTGTATTCCATTCATCTGGGATTCTGCAAAATGTACCTTGACTTGAAGAAAGTTTATTGGTGTAATGGAATGAAGAAGGATATAGCCAAGTTTGTGTTAGAATACCCCAATTGTCAACAAGTGAAAATAGAACATTAAAGGCCTAGTGTCTTCGCCCAAGACACATAGATTCCTATTTGGAAATGGGAAGGTGTGAATATGGACTTTGTGATAGGTTTGCCCCGTACTCGTAAGCAACGTGATTCTATTTGGGTAATCATGGACAAAATAACTAAATTGGATCATTTTCTACCGATCAAGACTACTTTCAATGCCAAGGATTATGTCAAGTTGTACATTCGAGAGTTGGTTAGGTTGCAAGGTGTGCCATTATCTATCATATCGGATTGAGGTACCCAATTCACTTCTCATTTTTAGAGGTCATTTCAGAAAGGACTTGGCACCAAGGTAAAGTTGAGTACCACATTTTATCTTAAAACCGATGGATAGGTTAAAAGGATAACTTAGACCTTAGAAGACATATTAAGGGCTTGCGTGTTGGAGTTCAAGGGCAATTGGGATAATCATCTAATGCTCACTGAGGTTTGTTACAACAACAGTTACCATGCTAGCATTGAGATGACACTATTTGAGCCTTTGTATTGAAGGAGATATAGATCCCCAGTGGGTTGGTTTTAAATTGGTGAGATGGCTTTGGTTGTCCCTAATTTGGTGTTAGATGCCATGGAGAAGGTAAAGTTTATAAGAGAGAAGTTATAAATAGCTCAAAGTCATCAGAAGTCATATTTAAATGTTAGAAGGAGAGACCTTGAGTTTCATGTTGGAGATTGGGTATATGTGAAGGTTTCACCTATGAAGAGTGATGCATTTTGGCAAATAGGGCAAATTGAGTCCCTGGTATGTGGGTCCTTATGAGATTTTAGAGTGTATTGGTAAATTAGCCTATAAGATTGATTTGCCTTCAAATATGAGTTCCATACATCCCGTGTTTCATGTGTCCATGTTGAGGAAGTTAGTTGGTGATCCAAGCACCATTATTCCATCAGAAGGTACAGAATTGAGGAAACATTGACCTATGAAGAGGTTTTTGTTGAGATCTTGGACCGACAGGTGAAGAGGCTTCACAACAAGGATATTGCATTAGTTAAAGTCCTTTGGAGAAACCAACATGTTGACAGTGCTACATGTAAGCAGAATTGGATATGATACGACAATACCCTTATATATTCCACTTTACTTAAGCCTAAGATAATAGGTTCTTCATGTTTAAAGGGTCTTAATTCTTTCATTTCTATGTTCTCATGTCACAAAAAGCATGCATGCTCATTAAACTAATTTAAATGATGTTCTTGGCAAGGATTTGAAGATTTCATGATTTTAAGGTTTAGATTTACATTATTGCACTCATGTTGGGATGTTTCATGTTCGTTTTAATCTATTCAAGCTAAGTCTTGTCTCATTTGAGGACGAATGATCCCAAGGGAGAGATGATGTAAGGACCTAGATTTTGTTAGACCTTAATGAGGCTTTATATCATATTTTTGAGAGTTCTTGGCCTGGGGACACCTTTCAAGGATCCCTCCACGGATTGTGATGGGAACTATTAGTCATGAAAGGATCTGTGGTGACCTGCCTTGAGGGAAAAGTGGACTTCCCTGAGTGTTCCTAAGTATTCAAAACACTTTCATGCGTTCCATTAACACTGAGACTCTAGAATCATTCACTCAAAAACACTCTCCAATTCTTCCTTTCAAGTTCAAGTTAAGGATTCATCAAGGCTTCAAGTTTTAAGCTAATTTCATCTCAATTATTCAATTCAAGCTTAGGTATGTGGTATTCATCCATGATCTCCTTTCAATCATGGAGCCTAAACTATTTTCAATCTAATTAGTGTAATTTCAAGTCATGATCTATTAGGGTTTTCATGATTCGGTTTTAAATTGTTATGATTATGATATGATCTATGTTAAAACTATGAAATAAATATTAATTACATTCGATTCTCTTAGTTTACATGGTTTTTCATGAGATTTCAACTATTATGACTTGATGATATATGAAATTATGCATGGGTAATGTAACAACTTCCTAGGATCCCTGAGTACAAGAAAGTGGAGCAGAAAATGACCTGAAGTTTGGGTTACGAGAGACACTTACGACCGTAAATGCACATACAACCCTAAGATTGGTCCGTGAATATGAACTTTAGGAATGGAAAAAAGTTTCCAAGTGTGAGGTAACCCACAAACCAAGTGATGTCCCATAGGACACCTTACGATCCACATGTGGTTTCGTGTGTGGGACCCCATACATGATGGAAATTTAGAGTTTGCTAGAAGGTGATTCACGAGTTATAAAACAACCCGTGGAATGGGATACAACCCATAACAAGGCTTCGTAGCTTTAAGTGCATCAAAGTTGGTTTTCAAGAATTTTCAGAGGTGTTATATGATGAGGGTACTTACGGTCCGTAAGTTGACCTACGACCTATAATTAGGGTTCCATATGTCAAATACGATAGATTTTAATAAGGGGTAATTCAATCATTTTTGTCAATTCTATTCCTAAACTATGTCATTTTGGGGATGGGAAAGGGACCTATATCGGCCTTTAAGCCCTAATTTCCATCACTCTTCATTCTCAAAATTCTCTAAAGCAAAAAAAGGCTCTCAAGAACAAGTTAAGGGAAGGTTAAGGTTTCCAAATTCTTCCTCAAAGTCTACAATTTTGTTTCTCTCCAGTTCTTCCAAGGTATGTGAGCTCATTATGGGTATCCTTCCACCCATAAAGTTCTTTTTTAAGTCTTTTACCTTTTCTTTAAGTTCCTTTTAGATATTATTCATGTTTATATGAAATTCATGATGTTTTAAGTCATTAAATGATATTCATGATATCCTATGATGATTTCACTAAGTATATATGCATGTTTAAACTATTGATGATAACCACATGATGGTTTTGATTTTGATGAAATGTGGGCATTTTGATGGTCCTAAGAGAAATTTCCTTATGATTCATGTGATTTATGATTGTTCCATTTTAAAATCGAAGTCCACCTAGTTTTCAAGTATAGCTATTCATGATTTAAGTGATGATTAGGGCATTAAAGGTGAGTTTTAAAGTTAAGTTCGTCAAATATATAAACATGTTGACAATTTTCCCTAAAGATGTTTAATAAAGGTCCCCAAGATAAAAGGACAATACTCACTTAGTGGTTCCTAAGTTCGAGCTACTCTTATGATTGCTACTTATGATTCTAAGCTATGCTTTAAAGATTCCGTGGAATGACTTAGCACCGAATATGACATTGAGGTGGGGTTCGGTAAGGGAACCTTAGAAGCAACCCTTTGTCACATTAACTATATGACACCATAGGAGCCCTTGTAGGCTAGGCTAGTGGATTCACCTAGGCTATTTATGTTATTATGATGGATGCTAAGTTGACAAAGTTCTACCCGACAAGTGGTCTCCTTGCACCAATGTAGGGGGTTATGTTGGATTCCATGTAGTAACTAACATGGCCTTATATATCGGTTAAGGTCTACTCCTACAAGTATATGACTCAATGATGTGATTCCATCACTTATATTTTCTCATGCATTTATTCTCATTCATATTGAGCCATGTCCTTGTTTTATGCATGAGTTTACATTGATCGTATTTACTAAGTATATGTTATATTTATGAATGATGACATTATATTTTCATGCATTGCATTGCATCTGACATACTTAGTACATTTCAAAAGTACCAACGCATATTTTTCCTGCATGATTTAACCATGTTTAGACAAGCACTCCTCCACCAACTCATGGCTAGTAGTTACCATTCAAGACTAGAATTTTACTTGTGGCGAGCCCTTAGTTTGGGATTCTATTTATTTTCCCCTCCATCCTGTATTTTGTTCAAAACGATGTATTTATGGCTTTTTTGAGGCTTTTACTTTCTATGTTGCACAATTATGGATTTTCTTCTATTTGATGGAAACCAACCATATCGGTTCTATCTGATATGTATTAGGTGGTATGCTTATGGACAATATTTGTTAGTTATTTTACTACTTTATTTTAATGTTGATTCATTGCTAAAATGGCCCATAGTCCCTTCCCCTTATGTTTTCCACAAAAAGCTTTAATTTAACACCTATGAATGCTTAAGATTGCTTGGGTAAGGTGCCTTCGAGTATCTCAATCACCATGTGATGACTAGGCCCCTAGGTTAGGTCATTAAAAAATTAGTATCAGAGCACGGGGTTTTAAAATTTTCCTCGAATGTCCATGCATACCCATAGAATAAAGTCTCATTCAAGGTTCCGAAGCGCGCCGCCATCTTGGGTGAGAGAATATGAGATAGTTTAGGAAAGTCTTCCCTTCTTTGCTACATATGACGTGCCTTAGAGTTGAATAAGGTTTTCTGCTAACTAATGGTAGCCTTTTTGATTGTTTCTAGATCATGCCTCCACGAAGAGCTCCCTATCAATGAGGCACTCTAGAACAACAAGTCCCTCTACTCCAATAAGATGATGGAGTGTGTTATGCAGAGTTTCGAGTCATATTTACCTTGTTGGCCCAAGCATTGGCCAACCAAGCCAACAGGGAGGTAACTGTCCCTTCTCAAGTGCCTATTCCATCTACAAGAGTACGTGACTATTTGTGGATGCGCCGATCGAAATTCCATGGGTTAAAGATGGATGAAAACTCTATCGACTTCATCAAGAAGGCTTATCTAGTTGTGGTGGTGATGGGTATTCCATTGGAAAAGAAATCTGAATTGATGGCCTTCCAACTCACGGGAGTAGCTAAGATTTGGTTTGATTAATGGGTCAACGCGATAGGCCAAGAAGCGGGTCCTATCGGTTAGGAGGAATTCAAATGTTCTTTCTTGGACCAGTTCTTCATTATTGAGTTAAGAGAGACGAAGATACAAGAGTTTATCAATTTGAAGCAAGGGACAATCAGTATGAGGGAGTATGTCCTCAAGTTTACAAAGCTATCAAAGTATGCCCTATTTATGGTCGCAGATCTGAGGGCTCAAATTAGCAAGTTCATTTTTAATGTCTTCGAGTTGGTCTCCAAGAAATGCAAGACGACCATGTTAGTCAAGGAGATGGATATCTCCTGCCTTATGATATATGCCGAACAAATTGAAGAGGAGAAGCTTTGAGAGAGGGTAAGGGAGTCTAAGAGGGCTCGAGTTGATGGTGGGAACTATATACACCAAAGGGGTAGCGGCCACAAGTTTTAAGGTGGTCAAAAGAAAATTGGTCAAGGATCCACCAACACACCTCCCTGGGTGGCCAAAGACAAAAGGGTTGCTCCAAATCCCCAAAGTACCAATTTCTCCAAGTACGGAAGACCTCACAAGGGGGAATGCTTAGCCGGGTCCAATGCTTGCTACTCATGTGGGAAGCCTGATCACTATGTCAAGAATTGTAGAAGCGAAGGCACAAAGCCCCAAGGTCAAAGTTGTCAAGCTCAAGGTTCCTAGAGGAGGCACCAGTTCTATGCTCTTCATGGTCGCCAAGAGGTCGAACAAGCTTCGGACGTGGTCATCGTTATATTACTAGTTTTTTATTATAATGTATATACACTTTTAGATCGAGGGAGAAAATTTATCTTTTGTAACCCCATTCCTTTCTAATAAGTTCCTTGTGTGCCCCGAAGTCCTTCATGAACCCTATGAGGTAAGTAACCCTATAAGAGAGTTCATCATAGCTTGAAAAGTCTATAAATATTATCCAGTTTCTATCTTGTATAAAGTAATTCCATATGATTTAGTTGAGCTTTCTATGGTTGATTTCGATGTGATTCTTGGGATGGATTGGTTGTATGATTCCTATGCTTCCATCAATTGTAAAACCTATATGGTTAAGTTCCAATTCCTTAATGAGCCAATTCTTGAATAGGAGGGTACTAACTCTTCATGCAGGGGTCTATTCATTTCCTTCCTAAAGTTCCAAAAAGTGATTTCCAAGGGGTGTATCTACCACTTGGTAAGGGTCAAAGATGTCTCTTCCCAAGTTTCTTCTCTTGAGTCGATCCCTGTTGTAAATGAGTTCTCTGATGTCTTTCTGAATGAGTTACTGGGTGTTCCTCTCGATAGAGAAATAGACTTTGGAATAGATCTCTTGCCTAATACCTAACCTATCTCAATCCCTTCGTACAAAATAGCTCCTGCAGATTTAAAGGAGTTGAAAGAGAAACTAAAGGGTTTATTGGAGAAGGGTTTTATTAGGCCTAGTCGGTCTATATGGGGTGCTCCGGTGTTATTTGTTAGAAAGAAGGATGGGTCATTTCGTATATGTATTGACTATTAGCAGCTTAATATGGTTACCATCAAGAATAAGTATCCCCTACCAAGGATAGATGATTTGTTTGATCAGTTGCAAGGGGCTACACACTTCTCCAAAGTGGACTTCAGATTCAGGTATCACCAACTGAGGGTGAAGGAAATTGGCATTCCTAAGATGATATTCCAGACTAGGTATGGTCACTTTGAGTTCATGGTAATGTCATTCGGTCTCACCAATTCTTCGACGATTTTTATGGACCTCATGAATAGGGTGTTCAAGCCCTACCTCAATATGTTGCAAGGTATTTTCTAAGCTTGGGGTGAAACCTGACAAAAGAGACAACACATATCTGGCAGACTTATCTTATTGGTTGTGCACTTTCATTCTTTCTAACAAGGAAGGTGACTTCATTTGTCTTGGGACTTTCAAGATGGCAAGCTTGATGGAAAGTGGGATAAAGGTCAACCTCATAATTCTAGTGTCATCCAGTATCTATAAAGGTTTGAATAAGATCTCAACTGCATCATAACTTGATAAAATTACAACCTATTTTCCTATCCATTACATTTATGGTTGGTTTGCTTATTATTTCAAGACTCATTTTGCATTTGTAAATGGGCCATTTGTTCCTGCTATGGTGGTATACTTTGGAGAGGGAGGTGCAAGGAATTTTGACAAAAGTGATGCGAGAAAATGCATCCATAGTGGGAGAATGTGTCTTACTATGTTGGATAAGACATACCCTCACTTTTATGTGACTAATGATAATGCACCTGAGTTGGAGTAGAGAAATTTCATAGATATTCACTTTAACTATCTTCCCTTTAGATGTAAAAATTGATTTATCATCGAGCCATATAGTCCACAATACTTTAGTTTTCAATTTGGGTTTTACCAAAATACCCATGGTGTCATAAAACATAACATTTGTATTTCTTCTTTAGACAAGAGACTCATGTTTTGGCAGATTTGCATTACGAGTTGATCTACGTCCTGATCAACCTTTCCCTTAATCCGACCTAGTACAGGAAATTCTTTTGGATCTGACCATCATACTTGATGTAATAAGCTCATGGAAAGTTTTTAAATGATCATTTGCAGAGTTGTCATAACCTAATTTTTAGGTCATGATGGCGCCTGTTAGATCCCACCTACAGAAAAGCCAACCACCACCCAGGGTACCTATCCATAATCTATAGGAAAAATGATACTAGCAACATATGAATAATCCAAACAAAATCTACCCAAAATCTGGAAGTTATCTGCAAAAAGGTAATATAGACTCAAGTACACACTCATATATACACACAATAATAACAATAATATACATAACTAGGAGGAACTCCTACATATTCAAGCCAACTATAATGTACAGGGCCAATGTCTGGATACAAAAGATGACAACCAAAATAGAAGAAGACTATAAAATGTCCAAAGTTATTGATGCTCACCCAAGTCTCTTGCGATGTCCATGAATCCCCAACTCAACGACCACGACTACTATCTAAACCTGCACCATGGAAAGATGCAGAAATGTAGGGGTGAGTATCGATAAAAGAAACCCAGTAGTCATCATCGGCTATCTGAGTGAATACTGTAAAAATAGAATGCCCAAATAGAGAGAACTGCAGTAAAACTAGAAAAGTGGAACTGGGGATAAGAGTGAGCCTATTAGTGACATCATTATATCCCAACGGCTAAAACCAAGCAATGTACCTCAATCCAACCTACAGAATCACAACTGAATCCAAACCCTCAGTATCACATAGTCAAGGTGTGGGTTGTACGTGGGTGTAAGGCCCTAATATCTATGCCTATATGCCCCCAGCCCCCATAAGACTAGAGGGTACACCAACGCACAATCAGGGTATGTATAGGTGTATGGGTCCAAGAATCAGTAACAGATGGTATGAGATCTCAATCAGTGTTGGACACAATATCACATAGGGACTCGAACCCCTAACTGTCCCCTGAGGACTTGAATCCCTTTAGGATCAGATAGGGACTCAAACCCCTAGCTATCAAATAGGTACTCGAACCCCTAATCCTCTCGACTTGGCCTCTAACTAGGGAAGTCAGCTAGGGCTAGATGGCGTGATAATCAACGAGGACTCGAACCCAAGAATAGTTATCAGGGACTTGAACCTCAAAATAGTCATCTGGGACTTGAATCCAGGTATAGTCAATTACTCAACTAGTCTACAAATATCCAAGCCTAATTGTGTCAGGCCGTGACACCAGTCCCTATAGATCTCCCAAGGACCTCAGTGTATATATGACTATGTGGCTCTATGCATAGTACCTCTAGGGAAACATCGTCTTAAGCCTAAGCTAACGCCCAAAGAGAACAAATAATTAGAGGTGTGTTACCTACCCAGAATCATACCATAGCCTAGTTGATACAATGCTACCTACCTAGGCAACTATGTGCCTGCTCACCGGTAATGTGCCAATCTTTAGGACTAAAGTAGTCTTAAGGACTAACTCATATAGATAGTATCTCAAATAGAGATAGCTCAATGAATCCCACAGGATGTGGCATATATCACCCTAAAAGGGTCATCCTTATTCCTAGACCACCAGAGGTTCAGTAGTATCACATCTTATATTAAGAGTAACAAGGCCTAATCAGAAGCACAAACACACATTTCTAATAATATAACACGTTCTCCAAGTTATTAAGCGAGTCTGGCAAGTGCACAATAACTAACAACTGAATATATGCACAATATAGGACACCAAAATAGTACAAGCTCAAGTCTAACCAGAGACAACTGTATCATGACTAGTCAACCACAAGTATGCAAGGTAACATAAATAGTCACAGCGGTATCATAGATATCCAGAATCATTAGGGCTATTAGAATTATATATATTGTTGACACCCAATTTTTACCCTCCACAATACGAATTAAATATTGATCTTTAATTTTAAACAACTCTAAATGATTAGTTTTGAAATGCGGAAAGTAATTTTAATGATTTTAGAGCTTAAATCTTTTAAATTATGTATTCTATGTTATACATTTCTATCGCGTGTTTTAACTTTA
>JBCEWC010018600.1:0-11891 GCA_038996855.1 Solanum aculeatissimum
GGTAATCCCGGTGTCCAAGACTCCAATGATCACACCTTTTCCATAGTTGGCATCCCTCCACAACCCAACGTTCTGTTCCAATCCAAGAAAACTCGGACTATGGGTAGTGTGCAAGGATAATATCCTCTGTGGCCACGCGGCTATAAAGCCCCGTTTCTTCTCCATTTCCTTCACTTGCTTCGCTGTCAATCTAGCAGCAAAGCCTATGATCACATTATGATACGAATATATCAACTGTGCCTTCTCATCTGAGCCATTTGCTATGGTCTTTGGCATGAAAGACTTGTACCAGCTCTCCAAATCCATTCTTGACGATTGAGTGGAAATTTGGCTTTCTAGAGATTCAACTTGAACTATATACGTCTCCAAATCGCTCTGCATACTAGGCCATGAAAAACAAGCAAATATAGAAAAAATAACAAAAAATATTTTCAAGATTTTCATGGCTTGCTGCAAATGTGTTTGTAGAAAGGAACTTTAGACTAATGATGTACACTTAGGAAAGTGGAGTTTGATATTTTTGCATTATGTGTATTACTAGTATTTATAGTGTACTCTGGCCTTGCAAATATTTGATTGTTCAATAAAGTATTATTGTGTGATAAAAGAACTAAAGTTGAGGCAGTTAAGAAAGAAAGGCAATGTGAATTAGTTAGTCTAATTGAACATTTTCCTAGAAATGATTAGTGTTAATGACCATGTGTTAAAGTTTGATTCTTACAAATTACTACTTAATTAAGAACAAATCTTGACTTGCAAAGATGTAAGTTTAACTACATTTGGTCTATTGACAATGACAATTTGAAGAGGGATGATTGTTTTCATTGAGAAGTTATTAATTCTTTTTGGTAATTTGATTTAACAAACCTCCTCCATAATCTTTTACTTGTTAAATCAGTTATCGATTTTGATTTTAATGACCATCGTCCTATTGTCTTAATCGACAAACACCCTTTCTGGAATGTTAGTTAGCACGCGGTTTGGCACTAGTTGCACACTTTCCTAGAAATGATTAGTATTAATGGCCATATGCCAAAGCTTCATTCTCATAAACTTCTTAATTAAGAACAAATTTGCATTTGTAACGCCACAAGTTTAACTAAATATTGGGCTGTTGATATTGACATTTTTATGAGTGATAACTTTGAGAATACACCCTCTTAAAGGTATAAATGTGTATTTTTAAAGTTAAGGTGTTTATGATACGCATCTACGTCATGTTGAACTGCCTAGATGGTCACAATGAAAGTTAAAGCGTCAGAATAAGTAGAAAGTAGAAATAATTATGCATCAATAGGCACTCAAACTTGGCCTTAGCTGGTAAGTATGAGAGTGCATATCTAAACACTTCAACTTATCTCAATTGACAAGTGAACACTCCAACGTTTTCCCATTATGTCTCGCAGCGAGGCTGACTAAATTTTGAAGGTGTCTAAATATATATGCTCAAAGTTAAAGTGTTTAGTTACTGGTCAAGGCCAAATAAAAATGTCTATCTATGTTTTATATTTGACTTCGGCAAAATACATAAATAGTTCACTTTAACTTGGCATCAACTGATATCTACACCCTTCCAATTTGGGTATGTGTGCGCTTAAACTTGTGTAAAGTTGAACAAGTAAACACGCGCGTCCTATGTTGCATAATACACATAGCGATGCCATGTAGGACACGTGTTTTTGGTTGTTAATTGAAATTGCTTCAAAAAGATTTGAACGTTAACACAATTTTTCGTTTCTGTACTTGAGAATGCTTGGGACAGTGAAAGTTTCGATTTTTGCAGCTCTTATGTTCCCTTGTGCCAGAATTCCTTTGTTTAGTACACATTTTCTTGTTGTTATTTACTTACTCCGTTAGACGTGAAGAGCTATAAGGATGAAGAACAACTAAATCTGAATACTTTTGACAGTTATTTTTCAACGATTTCTATTGAAACCACTAACATAAGCTTGTTATACATTGTTCCAATTACTAAAAAGAGAAGAAACATAAAACTAAAAACCAATTGTAGGTTCAAGCACAACTGCAATTGGGCTTCTTACAGAGTACTTATTACTACTCCATTTCAAGAATCCTTGAATTATACCACTGTTGGAGCTGTTATCTCTTCTCGTAAACGTCACTTGGTATTTCAACTTCTGGTTCAACTTGGAGAATTTCAGAGTTGAAGGCTTAACAGTCACGGAAACTCCGGGTGGGGAAGCTATTTCCAGACTGTAAGATGATTTAGCTTCCCCGACGTTAGTCACTGTTCTCGTATATGTCTGAGAAATTTCTCCGAGTGTGATGGAGAATGATGGATAATTTAGTTGTGCTTCGGGAATGTGTTTCACTGACGTACAATCAACCTTGCGTTGCATGAGGTTTCCCACCTGTCGATTTGTGTAATTCAAACCGCACAGGTAAGGCAGGTAGTCCTTAAATTGTGTGTCGTAGATCAGTCCTGGATCATTAGCTCTTGATGGATTGACATGTCCTGCACCAGTGGCAAAAATGTTAGCTGGAAGGAGCCTCTCGTCTAAGATGGGATCGTTGGCGAGGTTCACTGTGTCAGCGGTTGTCATGATTGCTGATTTGATAGCTGCAGGGGACCAAGTGGGGTGTGTGCTTTTCAGCAATGCTGCTACTCCGCTGAGGTGAGGACAAGACATGGAGGTGCCTGATATGATGTTGAAGGTAGACTTTGTGTTTGTTTTATTGTCTACGGAGGTAGGCCAAGCAGCAATAATATTAACACCGGGACCAATTATATCAGGCTTCAAGATTCCAGGACTAGCTAAGTTTGGTCCACGAGAAGAGAATGCAGCAACGACCGGGGCATCTTTATCTCCGATTATTGTTCCTTGAAATTCAATTCTTGCTATTGGCTTTGATGTTGAGTTCATGTAGTCGAGAATTTCCATTCCGTCTTTGTAGCTAATGTACAGAGCTGGAAGGACATGAGCATCGGCAAATTTAGTGAAACCATAATCAGCAATGGTATAGATAATCATGCCAACGCCTCCGGCATCCTTTACAGCTTGTCCTTTTTCAATCCTGGAATAACCACCACCATCCATGCACATAACAATCTTGCCTTTAATTTCAGGGTCATTCAAAGTACCTGTTCCGCAATAAGGGCTGTCGAAGTCAGTTGCATTCAGTGAGGGATCAAACAAAGGGGAAAATGCTGAATTGTGATCCTTTGGATGAAATGCTGATTCTCCTTCGAATACTTTTTTGTTTCCGAGGGTAACGGTGGCCTTGAGTTTCCTGTCACTAGTGCTTGCACCTACTGTCAGAATCCACGGAGCTTCGTTCGATAAGGTGCTATCATATGGACCATTATTAGAGGCAGAGCAACTTACAAGAATACCTTTTTTTGCTGCACTGTACGCCCCGAGTGCAATGGGGTCATTATAGAAGGACTTGCTACCTCCTCCAAGGGAAATAGATAGGATATCTACTCCATCATCAATAGCTGCATCCATGCCAGCGAGAACGTCACTGTCAGAGCAACCAAAAGGATCACAGACCTTATAAATGGCCAGGTGAGCAAGAGGGGCAATCCCAACCGCAGTGCCTTTAGCATTCCCATACACATTGGCACCTTTAACAAACCCACCAGCAGCTGTGCTAGCGGTGTGTGTACCATGTCCAATCTCATCTATCGGTGAATCACTGCTTACAGGGAAATTCCTTGCACCAATGAGCTTGTTGTTACACTTTGTAGTGAAGTTTGATTCACACTTGCCCTTCCATTTTGCTGGTGGGGGAGGCATTCCTTTGTCACTAAAAGAAGGATGGTCAGGGGTAATCCCGGTGTCCACGACTCCAATGATCACACCTTTTCCATAGTTGGCATCCCTCCACAACCCAACATTCTGTTGCAATCCAAGAAAACTCGGAGTATGGGTAGTGTGCAAAGACAACATCCTCTGAGGCCACGCAGATACAAAGCCCGGTTTCTTCTCCATTTCCTTCACTTCCTTTGCTGACAATCTTGCAGCAAAGCCTATCATCACATTGTGATATGAATATATCAACCGCGGCTCTTGTGAGCTAGCAGTTGCTATGGTATTTGGCAAGAAAGATTTGTACCATCTCTCCAAATCTATTCTTGAAGATTGCATGGAAATTTGGCTTTCTGGAGATTCGACTTGAACTATGTACGTCTCCAAATCGCTCTGCATACTAGGCCATGAAAAATAACCAAGTATAGCAAAAATAACACAAAATATTTTCATCATTTTCATGGCTTGAACTAGTGATAAACACTTAGTAAAAGTGGAGTTTGATATTTTTGCATTAGTTTTCAACCAGTATATATAGTGTGCTTTGGCCTTTCAAATATTTGATTGTTTAATCAAGAGCAGCCCTCATGTTGATTAAAGTATTAGTAATTATTGTGTAAAGAATTAAAGTTGAAGGAACAATTAAAAAAGAAGAGGAAAAGGGAAAGGATGGTGATATGAATTAATTAATCTAATTAAACACTTCCCTAGAAAAGATTAGTCTTAATGACCACATGGCAAAGCTTGATTCTCATAATCATCTTCTTAATTAAGAACATTTTTCTACTAGTAAGTTTAACAACAATTGGGCTATTGACATTTGACATTTTGATTAACACTTTTTTCTTGTCAAAACTATCCCTAACGGATCAATTTCAACTTCCATGACCATCGTCCTGTTGTCTTAATCAACAACAATAATCCAACACCCTTTGTGGAATGCAAGCTAGCCTATAATTTGGCACTAAAAACTAGGAAAAATTTCGATAAAATTTCCAAGGGAAAAGCTTCTAACTAGCCAATTTTCGATGTCCTTCTGATGAAATTTTCCTCAGAAATTCGCTTGTTTTTAATTGTTTGTTAATGAAGTTGATTTTGTACAAATTAAATAGTATGTTGAAAGTATTTTAATTTTTTTTTTCTCAATTAGTAGTGATGAAGAGGTGATCTTATGAGTGGATCTCAAAGCAATTTACTTTCATTTTTTTTTAGTACTCAAAACAAAGACATGTGATGTTAGTGTAAAAGTCCATTAGAAGAGAAAATGGCGCCGGGATACACTTAGTTGCAATACAATGTGCCAACTTGTCAAATTGACAAATTTGACAAACTTTTTTTTCTTATTTTATATTGTAGTGAATAAGCACGTGGCCGTGAGACGAGGTGAGGGAGGTGAGACTTGGGTTACTGGCTAATTGTTGAATCGAAGAAATGAGTTGGAAAGAAGTGGAACTAAAGTAAACAAGCGAAGACCAAAAGAGACAGATCGATTGGACGTTGGAGTTGATCTAGTTTAACGATAAGACTATGTTGTAACTATTCATGCATTTCAAAGTCTATCGTTAAAGATGAATGTGAAGAACAAGGAATCGGGTGGAGGGCTTTAATGAATTATTATCAAATTGCACGATTTATTTTTTGGGACAGAACTTTCAATATGATTTTTTTCTTAATTGTCAAGGTTTCGAATCTAAAACTTGAATGTAAGAATGAAGAAATCTTAAAGATGCTACCACAATCAAAGTTGGTGTACATTTGTCTCTATTAACATACCATATTAGCTACTGAGAATTACACTTCAACCGAGTTGTTCTATTTCACCTTTTAGAAAGAAAAGAAATTAAATATGACAAATTTTAGACCACAAGATTAAAAGATATTTTGGTACATTTTACGTATCTTAATTTAAACTTTTGCTAGATACAGAAGTCCTCTTAACTTTCGTGTTATGTCAAAATCAGACAAACAAATTGAAACGGAGAGAGTAACAAGTTTGGCACATTGCATTGCAAAGAAGTGTATCATGGCGCCATTCTCTCTTCTAATAGACTTTCACATTAACATCATATGTCTTTGTTTTGACTACGAAAAATGAAAGATTATTGCTTTGAGATCCACTCTTAAGATAAGAAAATAAAATATTTTCAAGTCTCTCTTTAATTTTTCCAAACTAACAACTAAGAACACGCGAATTTTCGACAAAAAATTCCCAAGGGAGGCCTCTGAAATTGCCTCATCAGAGCTTTTCTGACGGACATTCTAATGGAAATCTTGACACACCTTCCTCGGAAAATTTTCGTTATGTTTTAAATGTAAAACTACGCATTGATTTACATTTCACAAAGGGTGTTAGTCGATAAAGACAATAGGGCGTTGGTCATGAAAGTCGAAATCGATCCTCTTATAGTTTTCACAATAAATAATTTCTAGAGTTTTTAATTTTATTGAAGTTCTCAATTGAAACAGTCATCATTCATCAAGTTGTCAATGTCAATGGCCCAACATGTAGTTAAAATTACAGCTTTTGCAAGTGGAAATTTGTTCTTAATTAACAAGAAGATTATGAGAATCAAGCTTTGCCATGTGGTCATTAATACTATTCCTTTCTAGGAAAGCAATTAATTAGACTAATTAACATGAGGGGTCCTTTGATAAAACAAGATTAGCAATCAAATTGAATTGCAGGGCCAGAGTAGTACTACATATACTAGTAGCACACATGGTGCAAAAAAATCAAACTCCACTCTTCTTAAGTGTACATCATTAGTTCAAATTTCCCTTCTTCCAACACATTTGCAGCCATGAAAATCTTGAAAATGTTTTTTGTGATTTTTAGTATACTTGGTTGTTTTTCATGGCCTAGTATGCAGAGCGATTTGGAGACGTACATAGTTCAAGTTGAGTCTCCAGAAAGCCAAATTTCCACTCAATCGTCAAGAATGGATTTGGAGAGCTGGTACAAGTCTTTCTTGCCAAATACCATAGCAACCGCTGGCTTAGATGAAAAGCCGCAGTTGATATATTCGTATTACAATGTGATGATAGGCTTTGCTGCAAGACTGTCATCGAAGCAAGTGAAGGAAATGGAGAAGAAACCGGGCTTTATATCTGCATGGCCTCAGAGGATATTGTCATTGCACACTACACATACTCCGAGTTTTCTTGGATTGCAACAGAATATTGGCTTGTGGAGGGATGCCAACTATGGAAAAGGTGTGATCATTGGAGTCTTGGACACCGGGATTTCCCCTGACCATCCATCATTTAGTGATGAAGGGATGCCTCCACCGCCTGCTAAATGGAAAGGAAAGTGTGAATCGAATTTCACTACAAAGTGTAACAACAAGCTTATTGGCGCGAGGACATTCCTAAACAATGATTCACCAATAGACAATAATGGACATGGCACACATACCGCCAGCACAGCTGCTGGCGCTTTTGTGAAAGGTGCCAATGTGTATGGGAATGCTAAAGGCACTGCAGTTGGAATTGCCCCTCTTTCTCACCTGGCCATTTATAAGGTCTGTGATATGTTTGGTTGCTCCGACAGTGACATTCTTGCTGCAATGGATGCAGCTATTGATGATGGAGTAGATATCCTGTCCCTTTCCCTTGGTGGAGGTAGTAAGTCATTCTATGATGACCCCATTGCACTCGGGGCATACAGTGCAACAAAAAGAGGTATTCTTGTAAGTTGCTCTGCCGGTAATAATGGTCCATACGAGAGCACCTCAGAAAATGAAGCTCCGTGGATTCTGACAGTAGGTGCAAGCACTATTGACAGGAAATTCAAGGCCACTGTCAAGCTCGGAAACCAAAAAGTACTCGAGGGCGAATCAGCATTTCATCCAAAAGGTCATAATCAGACAGTTTACCCTTTGTATGATCCTTCACGGAATGCAACTGACTTCGACAGCCCTTACTGCGGACCAGGTACTCTTAGTGACCCTGAAATTAAAGGCAAAATTGTTCTCTGTATGGTAGGTGGTGGTTATTCCAGGATTGAAAAAGGAAAAGCTGTAAAGGATGCCGGAGGTGCTGGCATGATTATCTTTAGTATAGCTGATTACGGTTTCACTAAGTTTGCTGATGCCCATGTCCTTCCAGCTCTGTATATTACCTACAAAGACGGAATGGAAATTCTTGACTACATGAACTCAACATCGAAACCAACTGCTAGGATTGCATTTCAAGGAACCATAATTGGAGATAAAGATGCTCCGGTGGTTACTGCATTTTCTTCTCGCGGACCAAGCATAGCTAGTCCTGGAATCTTGAAACCTGACATTATTGGTCCCGGCCAAAACATTCTTGCTGGTTGGCCTACCTCCGTTGACTACAACAAAAGAACGAAATCTACCTTCAATATCATATCAGGCACCTCCATGTCTTGTCCTCATCTCAGCGGAGTAGCCGCATTGCTGAAAAGCACACACCCCACTTGGTCCCCTGCAGCTATAAAATCAGCAATCATGACAACTGCTGACACAGTGAACCTCGCCAACGATCCCATCTTAGATGAGAGGCTCCTTCCGGCTAACATTTTCGCCACTGGTGCAGGACATGTCAATCCATCAAGAGCCAATGATCCAGGACTAATCTACGACACACAATTTAAGGACTACCTGCCTTACCTATGCGGTTTGAATTACACAAATCGACAGGTGGGAAACCTCATGCAACGCAGAGTGGATTGTAAGTCAGTGAAACACATTCCTGAAGCACAGCTAAATTATCCGTCATTCTCCATCACACTCGGAGACACTTCTCAGACATATACGAGAACAGTGACTAACGTAGGGGATGCTAAATCTTCTTACAGTGTGGAAATAGCTTTCCCACCCGGAGTCTCCGTGATTGTTAAACCCTCAACACTGAAATTCTCCAAGATGAACCAGAAGTTGAAATACCAAGTGACGTTTACGAGAAGAGATAATAGCCCAAGCAGTGGCATTGCACAAGGATTCTTGAAATGGACTTGTAAGAAGTACTCTGTAAGAAGTCCAATTGCAGTTGTGCTACAGTCTACAATTGGTTTTTAGTTTTATATTTCTTCTCATTTTAGTAATTGGAACAATGTATAACAAGAATATATTTGAATAAATATGTTTGATATGTTACAGTTTCACAATATCAAAAATGTTACCACATCTATTAGTACAAATAATTACAGTTCTGAAGGTACTTGGAAGATGTATTTACTCATTAGATAATCTACATGTATTTCAGGGTCACTCACTAGGGTCAACCTCCAATATACATATACAAAAAAAAATGATGTTTGGATTCAAATAAAGTCGATCACATATATTTTTGAAAATTTATGAACTAATACACACGAGACTGAGATAATCTTGATTTTCTATCTCGTGACACGTACACTCCACAAGAGCAACGGCCACCTTTCAAAAATCATGATTATTGTTATTTAATACTTTGTCACCAATAGACCGATAAAATTTGAGCTCAAACAGAGTATTGTTGCACTCATGTGTCATTGAAAATGTTGGATCCAATGTTTGATATAGCTCCAATAATTTATTAATCGCAACAATATGTGAGTTTAGAATTAATTTTTAGAACATAAGTACAATAATTTATTTTATTTTTTTAAAAACATATAAGAATATGTTAAATAAGAATTGATCTCTAAATTCTTTAGATAAAGGACTCAATCTTCAACCAACTGCACCATATAACCTTCTTATAACTAACATATAATGAAAAAGTTAAGGAAAATAACACTTGTAACCTAAAAAAAAGAAAGCAATTACCCTTTTACGTTCATATAACTATTCTCGCACGTTTGATGCTACGAGAGTATATACATCCTCTGATGGTATCAAGAATGAAGATGCAGTATTTCAGTGAAATTGTTTGATACCATCAAAGTATGTATATACTATGATGGTATCAAAGAGGAAAAAAATGTTTCATACCATCAGAGTATATAAATATACCATTAGAGATTAGATTTTAATAAATAAGATTGAGACTTTAATAAATAAGATTGCAACTTTAATAGTTTTCTCTTAGTTGTTTCTTTTAAAAAAAAAAAAAGAGCACAATCCTATATGATACCGATAGAGTATAAATACTAACGAAATATTACAGAGGATTAAGATCGGTCCTATATATGATACCGCTATGGTATTAATATAGAAGTATCACAGAGTAGTAATGTTGACATCATATGCGAAATAAAAAAGGAGAAAGTGGGATAAACGAATAAGTAGGTTGAACTGGATCCATTTTTGATAAATAATTTTATAATTAGGTCAATTTTGTGTAGTTTTTCTAAAAAGTTATCCTCTAATGTAGCCCATATTTGTATATAAATACCTTTTATATATACACACTTTATACAAGGTAATTGATCCATATAATATCATGATTTTTACAAGGTATAATGTTGTAAAATATCATATATTGGACTATATGATGATAAATATTTTCAGAAGTTGTATAATTTTTTAAAAAATTCTTCATACTACACTAATTTTTAAAAATATATACATAAAATATCTAGTTTTACAAAAAAACTATTGATTTACATGACCAATAATTTAGACTATTTGATATTTTTCAACTTTAACATAAAAAACTTTTGAAACTTGTCGTCTAAAATGAAATACATATATTTGTGTGACCAGAAATCATTTCATTAAGGGTAAAATGAATATTTTAAAATAAAAATCTATTTTATGAAAATAGTTATAACAAAATCTATATTTATATGAATATTTAACCTACTTTAACTCGACCACCACAAAATTTATTCCTATGTAATTTCAAATTATAAATCTTATTTAAACATGAATTAATTTATTTATTTTTCCTTTTTAATGTAGGTGGACCATGGAATAGCCAAACAAGTCATTGTCCATTTATATTTGTCGGCTAATTTTTGTAGGTTGCAAAGAGATTTGGTACCTATAATTATTATTATTTTTTACGATGGTATTTGATAAGATACGAAATTTTAAAATAAAAAAAATTATACTAAAAAATAAATACTTTTGTAACTATAAATAATTACATAGAAGATAAAATGAGAAATCTAAAAGTTTATTGTTTACTAAAATAAAAATATATTATTCTTTTTTAACTGATTAAAAAGGAAAAAAAGGTTAAACATAAATTAGAACGGAGATAGTAATAAATAGCTAAAATAGAAGAAAATGACAAAAGTGGTAGAGTAGGTTAAAATAGGTATAAACAATTTTGATGCTTTTAATTTATCAAATATTAATACGTTTAATTTCTATCAAATATTTAAGAACCTATATTTGTTAATTTGACAAAAACAATGAAAAAAAAATCATAAATATAAAAAAAAAATCATTAAATCATAAAATATGCAACATAAAAAATTAATTTATCTTTTTTCCCTTTCTTATAGTTCCATCCAATCTAGAAGACCTTTTTTGGTAAAAATAAATTGATAAGGACTAAAAATGTTAATTGTTGACTAATATAATGACCAAAATAGTTCAATGCATACTTAAAAGTGTCATTTTGTACCTATTTCTCAAATATAAGGGACTATTTTTGTTATTTTCTCCTAAAATTAGATCCTACTATTATTTAAACCCCAGAAAAAGAAAACAAAAACATAAGTCTCCTTTTAGTTTCTCTGAAAATCAGAAACTAAATTTTTTTTTAAAAAAAAATGAGTATTAAATTTCTTCTTTGTCAGCAGTATCATCAAGGGTTCAAGATTCTTGATTCTCCTTCACTTCACAATTTTTTTCCCATGAAATGCTTAAACTCCTCAGGTTTGTTTGTTTCTATACTTACTTGAAATAAAAAGGAAAAAAAGGAGAGATTTTTATGAGATTTTTTCAATATTCAAGTGTATTTATGCTTACCCTTTTGATAGTTTAGTCCAATTTTGTGGTCTTGATGGGGTATCATTGATGAAATAAAAATAGATTTTGTGAATTTTTTTCAGTATCAAGTGTATTTGTACTGCCCCTTTTGCTAGTTTGGTCTAACTTGTACTTGAGTTGTTGAAGGGGAATCCCTCAATTATACAGTCCATCTTGCTAAATAGTTATTATTCTTTCTGGAAATTGACATAAATAGCTGGGGGGGGGGGGGGGGGGGGGAACAAAA
>JBCEWC010018601.1:0-11890 GCA_038996855.1 Solanum aculeatissimum
TCTACCAAAATTGTTTGATGAACTATCGGACAAAAGGTGAATTGATGTTTGAACCTCAAAAGTGAAATCTTATAACATTATAATAATCCTTTTACACTTGTTAATGTGGCCTTCCTCTCCTAAATATTAAAACTTTTCTCACACATTAGACGTAAGTTGCAACTATTACTTGACTATCACATTTCTTTCAAGCATGATATAATGAGTCGTATTTTTGTTTTTAATGTAGAAAATTTGAAATACTGGTAAAATGTCAAAATTTGTATAAAATTACTATCAAGGCAAGAAAATTAAAAAGATCATCCAATTATAGAGACCATATAATTTTAAACTACAACATAAATACACGTAATATTAATTCGATGTTTAAGTTTTTCTATCAAATATAAACATTCTTCATGAGTAAGGTTGTTAAAATGAGCCCAAATATAGGTAATCCGCCAAAAGTTTTATAGCTTGAGCTTAAGATCATTTTAATTTGGTTCAATCTCAACCCATTCAAGCCTTAACCCATATCAAAAGTATTTTCAATTGAGCCCAATTTAATCTCCAGTTTCAACTCTTTCTAAGGCTCTTTACTTGCATTGATATAATGTATGTTTAAATATTATTTAATATTATCTATCATTTATCTATCAATTTGTAATTTTTTATTTTTAGTTTTGAGTTGAAATTCAAATTGTAGTTATAAACAATAAATAATAATATGTTAAAGTTATTGAGATTGTGTGACCCTCCATAACTATATTCTTACATGTACCTATGTTTCAAGCCTCATTCTTATATGTAGGAAATCTATTAAGGTCACAAGAGACCTCTAGTACTTAGCTGAGTTCAAAACTTTCCTATAAATTGAGTTTCTAGTATTAGATTATGAAAGGGTCAAATTTAAATGACCATAACTCTTAGCACACATAGAATTAGATATTTCATGACCTACCAAATGAAAAGACTTTGAATTATCTTTCTAATGCAACTGGTTTTATCTCATTTGGAGTTTGGAGATGAACGTTATGGTCGTTTTACTAAAGATTGCTAAAGTAAAGTTGAAACACAAAACCTACATATGGGTCATGGTTTGAGTTACAGCACATTTGGTATCTCTTGGAAAAAACTCCTAAAAATCCATTTTTTACCCACAGACTTGACGGAACTATCCAAGGACCGTAGATTGGGCTTGTGGAATCAGCCCTAAAATCTCGAATATTACCAAAAGGTTTACGAAATGGTTCCTGCGGACTGTAAGTGGGTCCATGGATGACTTTTGATAGCTTTTTAACTCTACTTTTATTTTCCTGAATGCTATAAGTTAGAATGATGCATTATTGAGTCTTATGAGTCAAGAGCTAAACTGTAAAAGAATGTAACCAAAGAGTTGATAGTTGATGTGATTAATTGAGTTGACAAATGTCCAATGAGACTAGTTCAATAAGTTAACCATAAGGTTGATGTCTTATGAGCATGTTGAATCTTGGGAGGAGTATTGAGTACCGAATTGAGTAAGAGTAGTCAAACTCAAACTCAATAACTACGTGACCAGCCAAGAAGAGGATTGAACCGTAAAAATGGATGTTTTCCTATTGTCCCAAAAAGAGGAATTGATGTTATTATTGTGGATCCATTGATGGGATGTCCTTTACCTTGGCAAAGTATTGGATAGATGTGGCAATGACATCACTTCTTTGTATCATCAGTGGCTCATACGTGATGGTTGTTGTTCAGAGAAACTTTCAAGTAGGTCTTGATAGTACTCAAAGTGGATTGAACTAGATGGTATATGAGTGGTCATTGTCTAATATGTATTCAGGATGCACAAGTTCATATCGGGTGTATCGGACTTGGTTGTGAAAGAGTGCCAGACGACAATGCTTATTAAGGAGATGGATATTTTGAGGCTCATGACCTATGCCGAACAAATTTAGGGTTAAAAGTTGAAAGAGAGAAGGGTGTATGAGGCGAAGAGGGCCCAACTTGATGGTGGGTTCTCAAATGTCAAGGGTGGTGGATTTGGCCATTTCCAACAAGGCCAAAAATCTAATGTGAGACTTGCTACTAAGGTGCGTCCTCCTAAGGCACAAGTTGGGGATGGTCCTCGGGTTCTTGTTGTAATTATTGTGGTCGTAATCACTCGGGTGTATGTAGATAAGGCACGGGTGATTGCTATGGGTGTGGTAGCTTGTACCACAAAGTCTCCAATTTCCCAAAGAATGTGAAGAAGGACCAAGTTTCTCCCGGTGATCAAGGGCCACCAAAGGCTCCGGTTGGTGGTGCTCCAAGGAACAATCAGTTTTATGCTCTCAATGGCTGCCAAGAAGTGGAGGAAGCTCCGGATGTCGTCACGGGTATGTTAAAATTCTTTAACTTTGATGCATATTCTTTACTTGTTCCAGGTGCCAATTTATCTTTTGTGACTCCTTTGTTGGCTACTAAATTTTGTGTGAGTTCCGAAACCTTGAGGGAACCTTATTCTGTGTATACTCCCGTGGGTGATTCTATTGTGGCTCAGAAGGTGTATAGGGGTTGTCCCGTGTCGGTATTGCATAAGGTATTTCTTGGTGATCTTATAGAACTTGAAATGTATGATTTTGATGTCATTCTTGGGATGGATTAGTTGCATGCATCATATGCCTCTATTGATTGTAGAACTAGGCGAGTTAAGTTCCAAGTCCCTAATGAACCGGGACTTCTTCTACCCTAGTTATTTCTTCTACTGATTTTACAACACTTATTCTATTTTAGGTTTAATCTTTTTATCAAATTACGCAAACCCCCCCTTTCAGTAGGTAAGGAGGTTAATTAACTCGACTTGCTTGAAATTACCCAAAGTCTACCATACTCCCTGTGGGATCGACTCTAACTTTGGTTAGGTTATATATCTTGACAATGACTTCTTTAACCTATAAAAAGGAGGTGTATCTTGGGAGACATCACCTAGAAGCATAGGTAATAACCTTGCCATCTTGCATCAAAGCATATCCCAAACTAATTCTCGAAGAATCACAATACATCGCAAACCCTTCTAACCCTTTCAATAGAGCCAAGATAGGAGCGTATGTAAGCTTGTCCTTCAATGTTTGAAAACTTCTCTCACATTCATCGGTCTACACAAATTTAGCCTTCTTTGTGTCAATTTTGTCAAAGGGGAAACAATTGAAGAGAACCCCTTTATGAATCTCTGGCAGTACCCCGCCAAGCCCAAGAAACTCCTAATATCCGTTCTAGTCAAGGGTCTAAGCCAATTTCTTACCGCCTCTATCTTTTTTAAATCCACTTTAATACCATTACCGACACTAGATGACCTAGGAATGCAACTTCCTTCAACCAAAATTGACATTTTTTGAACTTGGCAAATAATCTTTCTTCCTTCAATTTTTGTAATACTACCCTAAAATGTCACACATATTCCTCTTAACTCTGAGAATGGATCAAAATATCATCAATAAAGACCACTACAAACATTTCAAGGTAGGATTTAAAGACCCTATTCATGAGATCCATAAATATCATCGGGGCATTAGTTAAGCCGAAGGACATCCCACAAACTCAAAATGTGCATATCTTGTTTGAAAATCCATCTTTGGACTATCACACTCTCTTACTCTCAATTGATGATACCCGGATCGAAGGTCAATCTTTGAGAAGTGGCTAGCCCCTTAAAGTTGATCAAATAGGTCATCTATCCTTGGGAAGGGATACTTGTTCTTTATGGAGACCTTATTGAGTTGTTGGTAGTCGTTGCACATTCTAAATGAGCCATCTTTATTTCTTAGAAACAACACGGATGCATCCCAAGATGACTTGCTAGGCCTTATGAAACCTTTTTCCAATAAATCTTTTAATTGGTCCTTCAACTCTTTTAACTCTGTCGGGGCTATACAATAGGGAGGAATGGAAATGGGTTGAGTGTTGAGGAGTAAGTCTATACCGAAGTCTATTTCTCTTTTGGAAGGAACATCGGGAATCTCATCGGGAAAGACATCAAGAAACTCACTAACCACCAGAACCGACACAATGGAAGAGACTTTAGACTAAACATCTTTAACCCTTACAAGATGATAAATTTAACCCTTGGAAATCAACCTTTAAGAATTAAGACATGAGATGATTTTACCCTTGACCACTGAGTCACGACCTTCCCACTGAAGGACGGGTTCATTGGAAAATTGGAACCTAACTTTATGAGTTCTACAATCAATGGTAGCATTATATGCATATAACCAATCGATCCCAAGAATAATATCAAAATCTACCATGTCAAGTTCAACAAAATCACAAGGTAGGATTTTATGCAATAGACACGGGACAAACCCTATAGACTCTTTTAGCAATAGTGGACTTACCAACGGGAGTAGACCTTTCAAAAGACTCACATAATAACTCGGGACACACATGGAGTCTATAAAAACAAAATGAGTAATGCAAGAAAAATCGGCACCCACATCCAATTAAGCATACACATCAAGATTTTAGATCTTTAACATATCGGTAATAACGGCGGGCACCTTATCCACCCCTCTTCTCCCTTGAAGAGCATAAAAGTGATTATGATATGGGGCACCTCTTTTTGGGCCACCTTGTAACCTTTGATCACCATGAATACCTTGTCTTTGGGTACGACCATATCTACCCCTATTTCGATAATTCACAACTTTGTGGCCCATTTTTCCACACCCAAGAAAGCTTTTGTATTCCTCAAGCATGCACCACTATGATTCCTTTCACATTTTGGGTACCTAAGATGAGTCATTCCACCATTACCACCTTGAAACTTAGGGTTGGAAACCCTATCATTAGCAAACCTTTGGCCTTGGGCATTGGATGACCCTTGGCCTTGATGAAAAAACCCACCTTTAGTACCTTGGAAACCTCCATCAAGACAAGCCCTCTTGGACTCCCCCCATTCATTTATTTCTAAGATTTTATCCCTCAGGTTGCTCAGTGTATGTCATAATCCGAGATATGTCCATGCCCCCTATGAGCATGGCGGTGCAACACTCTTCATTGATCATGTCGGACATACCCGAAAAAAACTTGGGCAATCTTGCTCGAGTATCGACAACCAAGTGAGGATAACATTTGGAGAGGTCATTAAATTTAAGGGAATACTCCCTCACACTCATCGAACCTTGTTTGAGGCTCATAAACATCATTAACTTTGCCTCCCTCAACTCGATAAGGAAGAAACAATCAAGAAAAGCAACTTTGAACTCTTCCCAAGGAATTTACTCATCTTCTGATCTCTCCATCCTCCATTGATTGTACCATGTTTAAGAAAGGCCTTTTAGTTAGTAGGCCTCCAATTTTACTTTTTCCTCTAAGCTTACCCCCATAATAGTTAAAACCTTGTATATCTCATCAAGGAACTTTTGGGTTCGTCTTCAACCTTTGAGCCACAAAACTCCGGAGGATTCATTCTTGCAAAGTCCCTCACCCTTAAGGCAAGGATAGGAGAATAAGGAGATGAACCCCTTGGATGGACATGGACCTAGCCAATAGAGTAACCACATGTCGATATTCGGGATGAGTGACTGCTTCTTCTTTTTCGTGTGGAACTTGCGGAGACAGAGGGGCTGGTTCACCCTCGGGAGTGGGAGCTCTTTGTGCCATTCATCTTGGAGGCATAATCTAGAAGAGAAAAAGACCACTCATTAGAGATGGTAAATCTTAATTCAAATATAAGCACAACATAGAGTATGAAAAAGCGGATTATTTCCTAAAATATCCTATAGCTTCCTATTCATAGTTGTGGCGGGCTTCACAACCATGAACAAGACTCTACTTGATACGGTGTGTTGGATTTCCAAGGATTATTTACAAATCTAGTGCTTTGATACCAAGTTTTGTCATGCCCCAAGCCTAGGGCTTGACGTGACATATCGAATAGGGAACTCGAAAGGACCCTAAACAAGCCTCTTAAGCATGCGTGGTACATCCTTGGTTCACGAAAGCATAAATAAACAACCATCAAGTAGAAAATAATTTATAAGGAAAAATGGGACTATGGACTCATGCTATGGGGATGTTGTGGAGAAGAGGATTAACATGAATCACATAGAAAATAATCCTAAGGGGCAGGTAAGTATGACTCACACTATGGGGATAGATAGGGACTTAAGACTTTCTTCTCATTATTCACGCACAACAAGCACATAAGAAAAAAAGGGACTAAGGGAAAGCCTTCAATAATTACATAACATCATGAGACAAGCTTAAAACATACATAGCCATAACTATCCAACAACATCTCTAGCCATGAATGGAATGAGGCCAAGATATCTCTCAGGTTCACCCTCAAAAGATAGTATCCAAAAAAAATGATAAGTCAAAATAGAAGCATGAAAATAAATGGATGTCGTCCTCAAATGTGGAGGACTCATCAATAGCAATTTCCTCACCAAACTGATTATCCACGTAGAGAAGAAGGATGATGAATGCGAGCTCTGATTCCTACATGGTTAAATTATGTAGGCAAAAAGTATGTGTTAGTACATTGAATGTACTAAGTATGTGGGATGCGAATACAATAAGAAAACATAATCCATGAATAAATGATATGCATAATAATACTTAATGGATATAGGTTCAATATGTCATAAACATCAAATATTTGGTAAAGACATGCATGCAAGGACACAAAACAACGTAACATAACATATATAGGTGGGAAAGTACTGTAACCAACAAAGACACCAAACCACGTAACGTAACATACATAGGTAGGAAAGAACCATAACTGACATGTAAGACCAAGTGAGATACTACTTGGAATTCCCGTGTTCGCTCTACATCGGACATGAACTGTTCTACTTTGCCATGGTAAACCAAACACTATCCTTACGACATAACCTTTTTAAAAAGTGTCCTCACCTTACTGCATAGCCTTTTTGGTGAATTTCACATGTTATCCTTACCTTATGGCATAGATTTTTTGGTAGGTTCACGCCCATATAGGGAATCAATCTCATACCTATGATGGCAAATCATTTAGGAATAATGGGAGACTACCAAGGTCCGCTTGGTGCTAGATCACAATTCCACGGAATACTTAAATCATAATCATAGTCATAATATGCATAGTCTCAAACTTCATAATATCATTCTTAGAGTAGTTCATCAAACATAACTTATTGCATCATGTTAGGGCTTTACCTCATTCTTGTTATTCAAATTATGCTCATGAGCTCACAGCGTACTTGTTAGCCCTCTTAGTAGTCTTCACTTGCATAACATTCATGACTATTCACAAAATGTTCACTACTTGACAAACTTGACATGCATCTTTAATCACATAATGGTGGGTGTATATACATAAAACATAAAAACCATGTAAATCATGAGTAAATGCCATGAGAGGTACAAAATAGACTCACTCATTAGTCAAAGGACCCACCAAAACATGGTAATAACTTTGTTAGGGCATTATCAAAACCCCATATAAATCATAAATTTCACGTGATATTTCACTTCAAAATAATGCATAAGGATAAACCATCATAAAATACATAATAATGTCATCATATAGAAAATTTCATGAAAATACCCGTAAATATCCATAACTTGAAAATAGATGGGGGAGAGGAATGGTTTCACTTGTGGAAGTAAGGTTCCCACAATCAAAACCCACATAATTTTGTTGTTTAATGAAGAAAAATCTGATTTGGAAGTGAGGAATCTAAAAACCTAGCTTGGTCTTCTTGCTTGAGAGCGTTAAAGAGATTTGAGAGTGTTTGGGAGAGTTTTAGACTTAGGGATGTTCAGAGAATTAGTTGAAATGAAGGAGTAAAGGGTGTATAAGGCTGGAAAGGAGTCATTGGGGGCCTTAAACGACATGTTTTGGACTTAGGAAAATGGGAAAGGTCAACTTTCCCCTTTAAAAATCCTGTCGGACAAGACCACGAGACCTCGTTTATGAGTCGTGGTCCAGTCTATGGGCCGTAGGTAAGGGGTTTCGTCTGATGGGTTTTTGGACTCTCAAAGACTGTCTATGATCCCCCAACCTATGACGGGGCTTATGACTCGTAATACCACTTATGAGCCGTCTGATGCACCGTAAACTGAACTTCTGAAATCAGTATTTTTCACCAGACTTGGCCATCATTCTATGAGCAAGAGTTATGGCCCGTGGAAGAACATATGGCCTATAGGGGCCTTCGTACATTAGTGTCCCTACAAATTAGGCCACTGGAATGTGTACTCAGAACCCACGAGCGAAATGCATGGCCCGTACATTATCTTACGGCTCATAAAGACCTTTCGTGACCACTGAAACTTGGAAATTTTTTCAAATTTCATTTTCCCTTTGCACTTTCATACTTTTTCAACATGTGGGGCCTTATAATTAATTTTTATTTGGATATTTATTTTGGGCTAGTTTCTTTCATACTAGTCTTATTAATTGTCTTGATCACTTATATATAGAGGTTGTCCACCTTTTATTTTCTTTAGTCTTCCACTGATATGTTAATTGTTGATTGAATAAATGTGATTAGGCCAAGTGATTCGTTTGGGAACTAACAATAGTATTGGAGTGCTAGCCACGCCAAGGGTACCCCCTCGAGGCATGACATTATAGTAATTTAATATTCAAGTTATGGAGTTCAAGAACTATTGACAAGTCAATTATATCAATAAATAATGTTATAATTTAAAAATATTATTGAAGATAACTAGGGCTTTGCCAATATTACATTAATAGAAGTTCTTGAGATAAATTGATAATGCTAAATTTTCTATATAGAAAAAACTTAATAACTTTAGAATATTTAATTTGTTTTAATATTAAAAGTTATAAACTTAATTAGATTATCTATGACCGCGCAAAGCACAAGCTAGTTACCTAGTTTGAAAATATAAATGAATTTTAAAAAAAATATTATTTAAGAACATATTTTTACTAATTAATATATTTTCAAAAGCCAACATATATCTTAAATACTTAATTTAATATTATTTATAAATATTCTTATTTTTTAAAATATAAATTTTTAATTCTAGATAATTAATTTTTATTTTAAAAATTCAATATAACCTTGTAATTACACTTATGCAACCAAATATCACACTTGTACTTACACTGTAATTATATTGTGACAAACAAATAGGTCAAAGTAATTACTAGTGTAATATCCCAAGTAGGTTTAGCTAAAACAAGATTGGAATATCAAAAGGGGTTAAAAAATACATCTGAAATGAATTTGGTGGAATTATTTGCCAAGAAATTCGAAAGATAATTTATTTTGGCAAAATTGCTTAACTAGAAGAGTGTACGACATGTCTGCATCCTAACATAGTTCATTTTACACTTTTGATTATAAACATACTGCTTTTGTTCATAAAGAGCATGTCACCGATGTATTTTATGTGTTTTGGAAGAAAATGAACTAAAATGGTACAAGTCCGCATTGCAGACTTGCTTAATCTCAATATCTTTTTTAGTTTAAGTGAAGGGCACTTCCTTCTTTTTCCATCCTTTCTAGATGGTTTAAGTGAAGAGCATTTCCTCTTGTTTCCATCCTTTCTAGATTCAACACATGTCATTTTGAGATTAAAATCCATCCAATATTACTATCTGATGCCAGTTTTTTTAAAAACGTTCAAGAATTTATGAGAGTGGAGATTAGGGAGAAGAGGAAAGGTCTAGGGTTTGAGCATATCATTCAAGTTTGTCGATAAATCATCTTATTACAGGTATGTAAGGCTACTCAAAGTGTTAGATTAAGTTAGTTCTCGCGACCCTCATCTAATTCAGTTAGTAAAATTTTAATCTAGAGTATCAACCCAAATTCTTTGAGTTTTGACTTGATCTTGATTCTTCCAATTGAAATCTACGTATATTCATTAAGATTATGTTCCCTTATATGATTTTAGTTTCATGATTAGTTGTTCATGCTTATTTTCACATGAACCCTAGTTGAGTTGAGTTGAGGAATTTTTATTGTTACATAGTGTGCATGATTATTTTCCAAAAGAGAAAGGATAACATATCAATTTTGGAAGAAAAGTCCAATTAGTTTAAGTATTTTGCACCACTATTTATAATGCATAATTTTTAGAGTTTAAGTGAGTTAAGATACCATACATTAATATTGAGAATAAATTTTGAAGGAACTTGATAGTTTCAAATACGTTATTTTTATAGTAAGGATCAAGGCTATTTTTTTCAAAGAAGTTATGAAAAAGCATTATCAGTATTGTGAAAGAAAAGTCAATTTAAAGAAATATTTTGAGCTAAAGCTCCAAGTATCAGATTTTTAGTTTTCCTTTAAAGTAGGACATCTTTAAAGTTATTAAGCACAATGCATATTTTTGGAATAGTATTCAGCACCAATATGGGTACGAGTTTAGTTAACTCCAACCTGATAATTACATAGCCACCATCGGATAGATAGGGTTATACCAAGTTGTACGAATCCTCATATGCCTTTGAGAAGGCCATGTTAGTTGGATCAACGAGTTAAGTTCATCCCTTATCCTAGCAAGGTGTTGGGTGACTCTTGAAACGTGGGCAAGTCATTGTATCATCACAAAGCTCATAGTGATGTTTATTGATTAGAGAAACTCCCCAAGTCAAAATATATTATTTTCATATATTGAATTACATTTATTTATGCATTAAACCAAATATTTCATTTACATTGCATTGCTTCTGTTACTAAGCTATTTCTGAGTTAAGCCTTTGAGTTGAGCTATATTTCAGAGCAGAGCATTTGAGTATTATAATTCTTCATACATTGAGTTACTTTCACTAACACATTAAAACGGTATTTTATTTACAACGAATGATTTCATGACTAAGCTATTTTGAGTTGAGTATCTGAATGCCATTTTACATAATATACATTCTATATACTGACGTCATTTTCTGTTGCATAGTTTATGATGCAGATTTAGGTACTCAAAAGTTCAGTAGGATATCTTCCCATCAGCAGTTGGTAAGACCTCTTCACTTTAAAAGGACTCTTGTGAGTTAGTTCTATGTATATATTATAATAAGGTAGTCATGGGTCTTGTTGCGGAACCTATTTTTAGTTAGTAGAGGCTTCATAGATAGTCCAAGTTAGTGAGTCAGTTTAGTCGTTTTTATTTAAATGTTTTTAGAAATTATAATTATTATTGTCATTATGAATATTTACGTTTCAGGCTTATATAAATACTAGTTTCTGAGAACATGTGTTGCACGTTTGTCCCCTGATCAAGTTTAGTATTATTTAGAAAATAAAAGCTATATTGAATCGTGTGTATTGTACTCTCTTCATCTATAATAATTATAATCACAATACACTATAAGAATGAATCAAATTAATTAAAATTCTAAATCAACCTTTCAAAGAAATCAATCCCCTCTTTTTCATAGCTTTTGAATCTTTGTTACTGCTACAGAATGGAGACAACGGCCTTTATTATACCATCCCGTTAAGGTTGAAAGTAAATGAATCTAACGATCATTCAATCCGACATTTATCAACTCTATATGCTTCTCTCTCCTATTTTCTCTTAGTTCATGTAGTTTTTTCTTAAGGGGAAAGAAAAGGAAGCCAAAAAAAATTGCTCATCCAAAAATTAAAACTTGAGGGAAAAGAAAATTATTGTTGCCTTTATATAGTGTTTCTTTAAAATTCCTTTTATCATATGTATTTATTAGATTAAATCATCGTACATTTAATTACTTAATGAACTATTCAAATTCTACTAATTTTTGTATTAAACAATAGGTTAATGATTTAAAAGTTTTAGAATTTGAAAAGCCAATTAGTCAAGAAAATCAAAAGATAAATAATAGAAATCATAGTAGTTAAATAGTGATACATGATCTTTGAATTTAAAGCAATTAATTTTGTATATTATGAATTTCATTTGTTTGAGCATTAAGTACAAACAAAATAAGATAAGG
>JBCEWC010018602.1:0-11890 GCA_038996855.1 Solanum aculeatissimum
ACTACCAAATTTGATCACCAAATGAACATAAGAGTTGTATATACATGTCTTGGGGTTTCAAGTAACCAATAAACATTGAAACATACAGATCACACATCAATATATTCTTAAAATACTAACAGCAGTACTTAGAAGGCTTCTCAAACAGAAAAACTAGCCAGAAACGTTCTCTGTGTGTCGTCCCCTTTTTCAGTACCATAAGAACATATTCAGAGTTACACATAAGCATAAACGTTGTAGGTATGTGAATTAGCTTTCCAAAACATATTTAAACACTAATAATTCAGCTATATACAACGAGATATTACAGAATTACTACACACTACACAATTTCAAGACAGAATTTAGCCACTTACCAAAGGGTGGGGGTTTCTTGATATTTTGCTCAAAGGGACTAGTTTTTTTTTGTGATTTCTTTGATGTATAGTGTTATGAGGGAGTTTATAAGGTTAAAAATAGTCTTGTAACCGACTTACCTTAGAGGGGATTATATATATATATAAAAGTAAGTTAAGGGTTGCCCAAAACTCTTTTTTTTCCATTCCTTTTCTTTTGTCTTCACACCTTAATCTTATATATATATTATTATTATGGCTTGTAATATATAAGGTTTCATAAAAGTAAACCAAATTTCACTAAGACAACCCCTCCCCCTTTCCTTTTTGACGATTCAAGAAAATCAATTCCTTTAACGACACAATTTCGAGTCAAAGAGTTATAAAGTCGGGGTCGATTTTATCTCAACGGAACACCCTTTTGAAAGTGCGTACATGATTTAATAGTAAGGGCGTTATATAAATAATCTATAAATTAATTTAATTAATAATTCACAAAAAAAGAAAAATTTTGAGATTGAATAAATAAATTTTATCCAAAAAATTTATCAATCAATCACATCGTTTTCCATAGCCGAGCCGAGCCGATCGAGCGACGATGATGATAGCACGAGGGGATCCCCTCTACTTGACTCCTCAAGAGTTAGAGAAAGTGTTTTCTAATATAAGGATAAAACTTTTTCTCTATTCTACCAATGAGGGAGAAATGACTCTTCATTTTCCGTTTACTTGGTTCCCCCTATATTTTCTTATTCTTCCAATCTTCATTTCCCAATTCACACTTACTACTTAAACCCAACAACTCCGTCATAGGAGGCTGAGTAGTAAATAGCAGGAGATACAAAGCCTAGACTTTTAACATGCGGATGAACCCTCCCTTAAAAGATTTGACGAGGCCTCTGATGGGCAAATTAGGTCATCTCTAATGCCTAGTAAACCTTAACGAGCGATCAAACACATTTCAATAGAGTAGAGTGGGGACATAAAAGTTAGTAGGACCTCAAGGCAAGTAACAACCTATCTAAGGTTCATATCTGTCAGACTTAAGTCTTCTATATCAGTCTATAAGGACCTACATCTCTCGAGTCATATTGGGTAAAAAATAATCAGTCTACCGGCCCTGAAAATGCATTTCTATGGCATTGCTAGTCTAAGCCTAGACTAAGGCCAACATACTTCGATATAACATAATCATCAACCACAACTTTAATATATAACACAATCTCAGTCATAAACATATTACCTACAGGCATAGATGATCAACTAGTACAGGGAAAGTATCTGCCGGCCCCATAATCAACCAAACAGAATTTCGTAGTATACATAAAATATCCAACTAGCTCCCCGCCCAATATTCATGCAATTCCATCAACATTCATGTATTCAAATTCAATAAAAAAAGGGGAAGTCGTAGCTTACCTGTAGGCCAAACACATATGCTCTAACCTACTCTGCTGGCATTTTTTCTTTCTAGATAGCCTCAGAATGTGGCCAAGCTATCAAAAAGCGATTTAAAATGCTATAGCGATCACAAAGACATTAAAATTGCAAGAAATGAAAGTGGACCAATTTCAAGGTAAAAAAGGAGAATATGGGACCCACATCTAAAATTCCAAAATTAACCCCAAAAACTTGATCCTAACTAACTTCCCGAGCTTATGTCCCAAAATAGGACACAATTCAGGGCCCAGAAGTACCTCAAAAGCAACACACAAGAAAAATCCAAATTTAGCTTTTAAAAAACTAACTATGGTAGCAGCTATTTACAAACAAATACTAGAAACAAAGTCTCCACGGCTAGAACTAAGCACACCCCAATGCTCCACGTGAAAAATACTATAATTTAGCCTCAAGTATCGTTGAAAACGAACCCAAAATGATCAAGATATCAAACCTCAAAATTCACCAAAAATCTAATTAAAAAATGGCATAGGGCAACAACTTAAGATGGAAAAATTATCAAAACGAAGCCTCAACAGTCAAAATCAATTACACCACAACTATCCTTATGAAAACCCCTGAAATTTAGACTTTGGAATCACCCCAATCGAACCTAAATTGGTCAAGAAATCATTTCCCAAAGTTCACCAAAATCTCACTCCAAAAGTTACCCTAAGCAATAGCTAAAATAATAATTTTACCTCAAACAAAGCTCAAATAGAAAAATCTGACCACACCACAGTGAACACCTCAATAAACCACACAAGATAGACCCAAGAACCAACCAAATTGGACCTGTTATGCTCAAGTTATCAAATTCCAAATTCTCCAAAACTCACCTCCAAAAACAAGTCATATTAGCAGTAAAACTAGCACAAATGAAATGCCAATAACCAATTATGATACTACGACAGTGTTCTTCTCAAAATTCTACACGAAATAGGCATTTGAATCCCTTACATTGTCCTCTAAATGAATAATTTATCAAGTCTCAAAGTTGAGGAAAATGGCTAGTCTAGTTTTGAAAATCTACTATATATAGGCCTTACTTTTGTTCTCTGACAGGGTATTCAGAATTCATTTAGAATCCCTTATATGCAAACGGTCTATGCCTCCTCTTTCCACACAAAAGGAACACACTAGTGAGTCAATCAAGTCACTGGTGCAGTAATAATAGATAATCCCTCAACAAACTGCCTGTAGTACCCGACTAAACCAACAAAACTCCTAACCTCAATAATAGAGGTAGACTGGGCCCAACCACAAATACCTCAATCGTAGGAGGATCTACCATATACCCTCCTTGGACAGTACATGAACTAGAAATGTCACAAACTCCAACCAAAACTCACATTTAGAAAACTTGGCATAAAGTCGATGATCCCTCAAAGTCTGGAGCATAATCCTTAAATACTAAGCATGCTGCTCTCGACTCCATGAGTATAAGATATGAGCGATAGTAAGAATCTCCTTGAGCCTTCAAAAGATCAACTCACACTCCTCTGACCACACTAAAGGAATACACTAGCGAGTCAAACAAGTCACTGGTGCAGTAATAGTAGAGAATCCCTCAACAAACTGCCTATAGTACCCTGCCAGACCAACAAAACTCCTAACCTTAGTAATAGAGGTGGACTGGGCCCAACCACGAATAGCCTCAATCTTAGTAGGATCTACCATATACCCTCTTTGGACACTACATGCACTAGAAACGTCACAAACTCCAACCAAAACTCGCACTTAGAAAACTTAGCATAAATTCGATGATCCCTCAAAGTCTGGAGCATGATCCTCAAATACTAAGCATGCTGCTCTCGGCTCCATGAGTATAAGATATCATCAATGAATGCTATCACAAAGGAGTCAATATAAGTCCTGAATAATCGAGTCATCAGATCTATAAAGGCTGCGAATGTATTAGTCAACCGGAAATACATAACCAAGAACTCATAGTAGCCATATCGAGTTTGGAAGGTAGTATTAGGGATATCTACTTTCCTAATCCTCAATTGATGGTAATCGAACCCCAGGTCAATCTTACAAATATAGTGACCCCCTGTGACTGGTCAAAAAAGTAATCAATATGAAACAAGGGTGACAGTTCATTCTCACCTTATTTTTCTAATTATAGTCAATACACATCCAGAGGGTCCCATCCGTCTGCTAGGCAGAGGGAAACACTAGGGATGGGTGTCCTCCTAGAATAGGAGTTGGGGGTTGCTCTTGTTAAATTGGTAGTACTAGAGAGGACTGCTAATCATGTCCAAATTACACCTCTTAGTAGAAGCATAAACAATTTTTGTCAAATATAGAGCCTAACCAAGGTTAGGATTGATCCCACGAGGAATATCATTTGGACTTAGATCAATTAACGTGAATTCAAGTTATAATCATCTTATTTCCAAGAGGGGGTTTATAATTGAATATAATAGTAAATTAAACCTAGTTTAAAGTCAAGTTGTATGCAAGTATTACAAAACCAGTGAAAGAATACAACTAGGGTATTATGTTTCCACATGAATTCATAACGCAGTATAATCTCATAATAGTAACCTTTTCTATTATGTAACATGAAAAAGTAGTAAGTTAAATTCACCTATGTCCTAGGTTTGATAAATAGATGGATTTCACCATGTGCTAGGTTTGTATCCAGGTACGTGCATTACTAACCCTTACCATGGTCCCAAATTTACCATCCCTAGGTTTGTTCAGGCTAATTACATGAGTGTAATCACATCAAATCTCCATTATTTATCTCTTTTTCCATTCGTTATCCCCTAGGTTTGTCAAGTAAGAATAAGGTGAGTTCTAACATCGGCCTCCATTAAAAAACAATCAAAATGAAGAGATAAATAATACATGTATGCACATTATCCAAGGATTACCAATTACTCAATTTTACATTATTAATTCTTCATGGTTCCCATAACCTTAGTTATGCATTTAGCTACTCATATTTGTTATATTAGAATCAATGATGATTGATGTTTGCATAATTATGAACTTACAATGTAGAATAAAAGAATGAAAAATCTAAAATATTCACTTGAATTGCAATGCGAAAGTTGTCCAAAAATATGAACAGGACCCAAAATAATATATCACAATGTTTTTATAAGTTTTGGAAGTAATAAAGTGTGTAACATCAATAGGAAAAACTAAAAACCCTGTATAAACATGGAAAATCAAATTCTAGATGAACAATAAAAATTGGATTCGGCATGTTCCACGAGCCATTTTATGAGTCATGCTTTGGTTTATGACTCGTGGTCTTCATCGTAGACTATACTCTAGAGAATTTAGGTACCTCTTTACGAGCCTTAATCTACACCTCATACTTTGGATTATGAGTCGTAGTATTCTCTGTAGACCGAAACAGAGGACCTAAGCAATCTTTGTTTATGACCTGGCTTATGAGTCATCTTCTAGAATACGACTTGTACTATACCTTTATAGTTTCCCACCTTTTTGTCCAGTGCTACTGTCTCTAATACACAAACACCATCTATGGCTAGTGGATCAAACCACAACCCCTAAATGGGCTCATAAAAAGCCAAAATCAGTACTAGTCTATAACACTTAGTCAAAATCACACCAAATCCTATTTTCTGCAAAAATAAACATAAATGCATATCAAATCTACTAAAATGCACCAAAGAACGTACAAAATTCTAAGTTTAAAGTATCAAAAGTTTGATATTTTGGTGGCACATCAATACCCTCAACTTAAAATCATTGCTTGTCTTCAAATAATATACTCAATCTAATCTAAGCAGCTATAACAGTCATACACACGTCAATCATATGTCATCTATCAACTCACAACCATCACATAATACCCTCAACAAAATCAGTGCACAAACATGATATTTTATCAAGTAAATAAATGACAGAACAATTTCAATAGATAAGGCCACACATACAACTAATAATCACCAAGACAGTCCAGAATCAACGATGTTACTCAAGTGCCCTCACAAACGAAGAAGTCCCTTATTACCCACTTTGATTTTTTTTCCTTCAATGCCGGGGAATAGGTAAACACTAAATCTTATAAATGAAATTCAAGCACTGCATCCAATACCATAGGCTTGCCCTTTTATACCATACCGTAACATTCGAATAGTCGAATTAGGATCACTATAGGACTTTGTAGGCTTGTAAGGTAGGCTTGGGGACATGTGTGGTATATTTTGGACATAGTCACTACTCTCCCTCCTTGACACTACGTTACTTGGACTTATCCTACCCAACCTTGGTAATAAGTACTTGTTCTTCCCTTTTTCTTTGTTATCTCAGAACCTTGGGTGCGGTGTTATGCTTTTAATGCTTTTAGTTTCTCGTTTCTCTCATTTTTTCTTCTTTTTATCACTTATCTCACACCCTATTTATATTTTCCCTTTTTTGTTTCACTACTCTATTTCCCATATCCCATTATTTTTGTGTTTCTTTACAATAGTCACCCTTAACTTAGGCTTTTTGCCTGAGTTGAAGTGCACAATGTCCTTTCGATAAACTAGGGCCACTTATGGCAACCACCCTCAACTTAGGTACTTTGCCTGAGTCAAGGTTCATGATGTCCAAGGAGGGACCTGTGCCAAAATTAATACCAATATAACCAGTAAGGAAGGTGACTTGGATAATTACAAAGATAGGGTACATATTAGGATCAAATATTCGGATCAAAGGATTAAGCAATGCATTTGGTTTGTCATTTAGGCTAAGTGGAATAATTTGAAACACAACCTATGATCTTTTCCTAACCAACTATCCTACAGTCTTTGCACAAATTAATGGGGAAAGTTTTGGATTGACACACAACATAAGAATACTACAATTAACTCACAATCACATGTCACTGACTAACACTATCAATCTAGATATCCGGTTCATGCTTTATAGTTTAAGTTAGTCTTATCCTATCAATATCAATAATGTCATTCAAAGATCTGACAAGATTACTATCTAAACTATCACATAACACATCATAATAAAATGGAGAGGTATTATTTTTCAGTAGAAATTAGTTCATGCCATAGATTGCAGTATAATATACTGCGATTATTACTTAAACACTCTAAATATGTTGGTTCAATAGAAATTAAAGGTCCTTAGGGAAAGAACACAGGCAAGAAAACCTCGTGAACTCAAAATTTGAGTAGATATGGCCTTTGATTACTCAAACTTCATCGAGTCCTATAACTACTGTCACCCCATAAAAAAAACTATGCATTATATCAAGTGTAAAAATAAAGATAGAGGATATGAAATCAAACCTGTGGCTCTTAAGCACCGGTGTCCATTTGTGTCTACCCACTCGGTGCATCCTGGGTGGCTTCCTCAGTCATAGCTACTGAAGACGAGGGTCTAACACCCTCTTTCTATCTCTCTTCTTTTATCTGCTCATCAGTCACTGATGCACATCTAATAGTTGCTAACTCACGATGTTCTTTTTATGAGCCTATCTAGATGATGTTTTTGAAGCCTCATTGCTAAAATGTGGTCTATTCCCAGAGACTGTAGCAAGAGCCTTATCGGTAAATAAATCAAGCATTAGAGGTAGGGTGGATGGTATAGTGAGTGCCACTGGTGTTGGTGCTAGTGCAAATGCCATATCCTATCGAAGCTATTGGATATCCTCTGTAATGGATGCTAGGTTCAGAGATTGTGTAGTTAGAAAGAGTTTTTTTCTACTTTCCACTTAATGCATCTACCTAGTCGTGAAAACGTCTGACCTATTGATCTATCTCAGCCTAGTATCTCTCCATCATATGGTCCTTAGACTCAAAAATGACCTTACGAACCCAAGGCATGAGTTTCTATAATAACTGAGCTAACCAGGACTTAGTTTTAGTCTAGAACTACACTAGAGACTATAAAGACTCGACGGATATGTAGACCATACTCGCAGTTGTGGTCATATAGGTATGGCCTCTATGTTGCGATAGGGTAGGGCCCATCTCATTTATAGTAGGTGGGGCTTTCTTAGACTCAACTACCTTAGACATCTACAGACCTCTCAAGCCTACAAACATCTTAGTAAGTCACACTGTAGTCTGCGGTGCTCCCTAGGTCGTAACTGGATTTTTATCAACCTTGATCAGGCTGGCGTCCTGGGTCCTTTGGGCCTTTCATAATGTGTCTACATTGGGGATGATTTGAACCCTTGCTTCTATGCAAAGCCTATGAATCAAGTAGGGGAATGGGATGGTGGTCAACCTCCAGAATGCCCTCTCATGGATCTCAGCTACAATACAACAAGCGAAATCAATGTCGTAACTAGCCATGATGCTGGCAACTAATACAACTCTGTTAAGAATCAATGTATTGTCCACTTGAGTTGGACAGATGAAAAATTGTAACATGACCCACCAAAACTTAGCCTAAAAATAGAGCAAAGCCTTTTTGATAGGCCCTATATTAGGCAATAGATGTTCATGCCTCGCTCAGCTATATAACCTACCACCCATCTGAGTAGATCTTCCTTCTATGCTGGGTCATGCATCACCTCTCGATCAAGAGCTAGACTCGTCTATGATTGAAATCTACTATCATGGATGAAAATCTAGCCCATAAGAAATCTATAGATCGTGGCCTCCGAAATATCGACCAGGATGTCACAGACCAATATCTATAGTAGAGAAGGCTACTAGAGTGGCTTGGACATTTTGGGTATGTCGTTTATAACTGTGGCTGCATACGAAGCATAGAATTCGTCAACTATGTTTGGGGAATACTTCCTCGATGGTGCAACCATCCACTCCAGTCTGTATAGGGAAAATAAATCCCGAATGGAAGGTGCGATATCTAGCCTGGACATCAGTATCCAAGGATTCTCGATGATGTTCCTCGCACACCGGCCATGCTTGTCCACTTCTCCATCATGTTGGTGGATGTCAAATATGCTGTCCATACACCATTATTGGGGCTATTCTAGCACACAAAAAGGAATTGAGATAAGCTTGTAGGAGCTGGCCTCCAACCCTAACTCTAATTTGTCCTTGGAGCCTGACTGAGATCTATCCTCAGAGCTATATCCTGACTCTGATCCGCACTCTGAGCTAGATGGTATGAACTGAATAGTGTCGCTCTATGTAGTCCTGAAAGCCCCTCCCTCATCAGATTGGGGAGAAGGTATTGTGCTAATAGGCGTCTAGGTTAGGACTATTTGTCGGGACTAGGCCCTAGCCTAACATGGCTTGAAACCCTCATTTGGACTGATGTTAAGCTCCTCGATGGAGCCCCTGCATCCTGACTTAGTGGACTCATCAGACAATCTCTGTCGAAGTGCTTTGGCCTCAGCTCATCTGTCTACATCTACCTTTGTAGCCATCATATCTGCAAGAAAATACCCATAAGTCTATATTACGAAGACAAAACCAAAACAAAAAATTTAGAATTCAACAGTCAAGGAAAGAACAAAAGGTGATCTATGGATCGTAGATTAAACTATGATCCATAAAACACTATCATAAATATAGGGTACCAAAATTTAGCTGCTAGAACTGTAACTACGAACACTATTTATGAGTCATAGATGAAACTATGAGTCATAGAACGGGTTCGTAGTTGTAGATTCTTGAGGATGTCTGTAGAATCCTAATTTATGAACCCTATTTTATGACTCGTAGAATGAACTATGAGTCGTAAATAGGTTTTGTCCTGTTGATTTAGGATAATCAGTGTTTGAAACCCATTCTATGAAGGGTAATTACGGACCGTAGATGAAACTACGATCTATAAAAGACCTTCATATATTGACTATTCAGGACTTTCAAACCTAAGTCAATCTCAGACAAATTTTATATGAAATTACAACAACACCCAACCAATTTTAAACCATCACCATGCTATTTAAACCAAAGATTCTACTTCATTAAATTTTAGGCTCTTATGCTCACAACCAGTCCAATTCCATCACTTTTTAAAATTGAATTCTTCCGAACAATTCCAAACAATAACTCATACATCAATTTTGTTAGTTTGCTAGGCAGGCCATGACCAATTTTTTAACATAATATAATTAGCATGTCAAATATAAATTTCCTCAGTACAATAAACATGATGCAGTTAACACAGTCTTGATCAATTCCGTCAATTTAACCCATATGCCTGATCCATTTTACACAACTACTAACAATCACATAAAGAAATTTTCTGGCCAAGCTATCACCAATTCAAATTATTCAATTTCGTGAGGAATTAGAGTCCAATAGAATTTGACAAATACTAGGGAAAAGGAATCTTATCTTCACATGTAATCAAAACCTAGTCCAAGCACTTAACTTAAGGAAGCATACATTACAAATTCAGTGTTCAAAGAAAAAATGGAAATTGTGGAAATTACAATGAGCGGTTGACTAATAGGAAATAAGAGATTCATAAAATATGGGAAGGTACTTGGGATGGTCGAAACATGGTCGAAACAAGATGTTGCCAGAATTGTTTGTCAGAAATTGGTGCTCGCTGGAATTTCAGGTCGAGAATAGGGAAAATTAGGTCGGAAGATTTGGGGAAAGTGAAGGGGGGAAACTTTAATTTCTCTCTTTTAATCCTAATAAAAAATAGATCGGGTAAATCGTTTTTCATAGCAACTATTTACGAAATCCCATTTATAATCCATAGAATGGTCTATGGCTCATAAACTAGGGTGTTGGTAGAAAGTGGGTACCCTTTTCTACTCTTGTTAATTATGAGGCCTATTTATGGATCTTAATCGAAACTATGGCTCGTAGATAGGTTTCGTAGATGCCCCGAACACTTAGAAAAATTTAGGAACTTATCTAGGATCGACGAACCTAGTTTATGACCTGTAATTTGAATTACGAATCAGAAAGTTAGTTCGTAGATCTAAAAATTCTTTAACTATTTCAATGACTTGGGATTCACGAGCAACATCTACAAGTCGTGGTTAGTTCTATGACACGTGCAATTGCTCATAAAGTCCTACAATTTTTCCTTTTTAATTTTCCTAACTTTTTTGACTTGATCTTGCATAAACTCATAAAATAAGTGATTACCCTATATTTTCTCTGACTTCAAGTAGGCTATTACAAAACAAACATGTAAAAATTAAGCTAATCTAACCAAATTAAGACTCAAAATAGGAAACGTTAAAACCAATGAAACATAAAGCTTGGGTTGCCTCTCAAGCAACATTTGATTTAACATCACGACATGATGTAGACTACTTGGTTGCTCAAACTTCACCAAGCACCCAAGCTTCAATTGTTCTCACTTCTTCAACATTCTCTAAGTATGATTTGATCCTTTGACAATTGACTTTGAACCTTGAACCATCTTTCCCTTCCAATTCAACAGCTCCATGGGGATATACATGAGCAACCTTATAAGGACCTATATACTTTGACTTGAGTGTTTTGAGAAATAAATGCAGTTTGGAGTTGAATAAGAGGACCAAGTCACCTAGTGCAAACTGGTGGTACTCAATTTGTCAATCATGATACATCTTCATTATTTATTTATACAATATTGAACTTTCATATGCCCTCAAGCGAAACTCATCCAGTTCGTTGAGTTGGTTCAGCCTTAATTTTAATGTATCGTTCTAATCCAAGTTTAACTTTTTGAGCACCCATATTACTTTGTGTTCAAGCTCTATGGGCAAGTTACAAGACTTCACAAACAAAATTTGATATAGAGGCATACCTATAGGAGTCTTGAATGCAGTCTGGTTTGCTCAAAATGCATCATCAAGCTTTCTTGACCAATCAGTTCAATTCGCATTCATGATCTTTGCTGGGATCTATTTATCTCATGATTTGTGACCTCAACTTTTCCATTTGTCTGGGGATAATAAGGAGTATCTACACTATGTCTTACCCCTATACTTCTCTAGTATATCATGAAGCAAACTATTGCAAAAATAGGAACATCTATCATTTACGATTGCTCGAGGAGTGCCAAATCATGAGATGATGTTCTTCTTAAAAATATTGTGACATTTTTACCTTTATTATTGGAAAGTGAAACCACTTCCACCTATTTTGACACGTAGTCAACAATAACAAAGATGTATTTTGTCACGACCCAAGCCTAGGGCCTAGACGTGACATGGCGAATGAGGAACCCGAAGGAACCCCAAACAAGCCTCT
>JBCEWC010018603.1:0-11890 GCA_038996855.1 Solanum aculeatissimum
TTAGCTTCCCTAAGCTCAAGTAGGAAGAACCGATCAAGGAAGGCCATTTTGAATTCCTCCCATCCAACCTTCACATCCATCACCCTCTCCACAAAAACATTGATTATACCATACTTGTGCCACGTCCTTGAGTTGGTAAGCCGCTAACTCCGCCTTTTCCTCCGAACTCACACCCATAATTGCCAACACTTTAGTGAGTTCATCCACGAACTCTTGAGCATTCTCATCAAACTTAGAGACATAAAACTCCGGAGGGTACATACGAGTGATGTCCCTCACCCTTGAGGTCGGAGTGTCAAAGTTCACCAGATTCACCAGACGGGCTTGGTTGACCACAACCTGTGCCAACATAAACACAACATTTCTGAACTCAGCATGGGACACCTGCTCCTCTACCGATGCCGGAGGAGCCTTTTCCTCATATGCGGGAGCTTGACGGGGAAAGGGAGCTCTCATGTGAGGCATGTTCTGAAAGATCTACAAGAACACCGAGAGTTTAGAGAAACCTCATAAAGGGTACAAGGCTTAATACAAGATACAATGAAGTGACAAGTTCCTAGATCGTCGTCATAGCCTCTTATTCATAGGTATGGTGCACAACACACGCGTGAATAAAATTCTACTTGACGCGGCATGTTGGACTCTGAGGACCATGTATAAACCTAGGTCTCTGATACCATCTTTGTCACGACCCGGATAGGGTGCCTAGATGTGACATGACGAAGGAGAACTAAAAAGTCATCGATCAACCCATCATAACATCATCAGTTCGGAAATGCGGAAGCTAAACACATAACACATAAGCTCTAAGGGATTTGGGACTTGGGACTCAAGCTATGGGGATGTTGTCGGGAATGGGACAAATGTGGATTCACATAACATATAGCAATTATCTCTAAGGGAACGGGTAAGGGGAATTCAAGCTATAGGGCACACTAGGAATTTGGGACTTACCACATAAGCACATAGTCAAATCATAATTCCCAACATTCAAGTCATAAGCATGATCAATAACAGTTCTCATAATCAAGGCTAATAAGCATAACTTTCATAAGAATAATAATCAACATAAGAAGTCAACGTACAAGAGTTTAGATTTGTCCAACAAGCCTCTACATAGATAAAGCGGGGCATCGACATAGTTTGGGGCTCACCCTCAATACATAAGTAAAGTAAATGACAAAATAAAACTAGGTAGATAGAAGGTGGCTATTGCCCTTGAACAAAAGGGCTCACCACTAGTATAAGTCTTCAAGAGTAATCACACGTCGTTCGGTGGAATGTAGAAGTCATCTCCGACACCTACATGGTTAGAGCATGTAGACAAGAATATGGGTTAGCACAATAAAGTACTAAGTATGCGGGCATGCAAATACATATGCATATGAGCCTATAGAAACTTACATGGAAAGGGAACATATATAGAAGTGAGTATAGGAAGGAACAATATATCAATATGCCATGAAAGTCATGATGCATGAAATTCCATAATACATAATATAGAGGGAATGGAACCATAACCGACATCCAAATCCATGTGACCTACAACTTAAACTTGCCCAATGTGACCTCCCATTGGATCAGAGAAGACTACTTGCCAAAGGTAATCTTTACCACAGCTTACAACCTGGTCATTTTGGTGTGATGGCCACCGTCCTTACGACCCAGTCATTTTGGAAGGGTTTACATAACATAGCATATCATAACGTATCAAGGCATATCTTACGACCCGGTCATTTTGGTAGCAACCTATGTAGGCCCATAGTTTCGGGAAAAGGAGTGGGACCCTTGGGGATAGCCCACTTACTACTCCAATCTTTCTCGGTACTAGGTCATCATCCCACAAGAATATGTATACATACATATACATGCTTTTAAACAGAAACTTGACACTGAACTTCAAATCATGCATACTTGGGCTTAGGAGCCAAACATACTTTCAAATACCCTCATGCATACCTAAAAAGAGTTAAACATAGTTCATAGTCATGCATCATGGGCTAAAAATCCAAATTACTATCATGTTATACTTCATGCATAAGAGTAGCTTCATTCATACCATATTATATCATATTAGTGCAAGCACCCATGTTGATCAAGGAGCCATAGCATAGAGTTAGTGTGATCACAACTTAGCCATAATCCATACTTGTTCAAATCATGGTCAAAATCATGTTAGGGACTTAGCCCACATCAAAACTTTCACAATAAATCCATGAATCATGCATGAAATTTCATGAGGAACAATATGAATAGCATTGGTAATGGAATTCAAGCTTTACATTCTTTTCAAGAGTAGTTCATGAGAAGTTCAAGTTAAATCTACCATTAAAATATCATTTTAGTAATACTCATGCATAATTTAAAGGTATAAGGGACATGCATACTTGATCATCATCAACACCATAAACCTTCATGAAATTCAAGTTTAAATCAACTTTAAAATACCTAATTTCTACAGCACATAATCCCAATCAACTAATTACTTCATAATTTAAAGAACCCAACCTTAATTGAAAACTTGAAAATTAAATTTAAAAAGGAGGGTTCTTGGGTCTTCAAGGATGAAAGGAAATCCTTGAATCAAAACCCACATACCTTACAAATACCCAAGGAATTGAAGAATCAAGCATTCAAAGGTTGTCTTCCCCAAATTTCTTCAAGCTTTCAACAATGGAGGTAAAGAGAATTTAGGATTTTTCAAAGAGTAATGAGGAGACTTAGAATGGATGAAAAAGGGTTAGGGTTAGGGTTAGGTTAAGGGGGTTTAGGGAACCTTAGAATGCCTAAAAGGGGCCTAGGGATTAATTAAATTATGAATTAACCATTAATGAAACAAACATTTAACTTTAAAACAGTGCTTCACGATTGAGCTACAGTGGCCGTCCACTTGCTCACTGTCCGTACAACTGACCGTGAAGGATGCCTTAGCCAAGTTTTCAACACGAACTCTCGGAGGACCTTTTGCACCACTTCACAAGGGGGTTCACGGGCCATGTGGCTTCACAAGGACCATATACTGGTCTGTAGATCTACACTTGGCCCAAGAACCAACCCCAAACCAAGACAAACACACTGCCTCCCCAAACGGACCCCCAAACGGACCGTTTGAGGTCTCACGGACCGTGGGGTGGTCCGTTGGACCTCACTTGGTCCATGGGTTGGGTCCAGGCCATCCTGAACCCACTGTACCATGACACGGACCCCCACATGGACCGTAGACCCTCACATGGTCTGTGGTCCTCTCCTTGGGCCATTTTTAGGGCCTATTCCCATCGTCTTTCGAATTTCAGGCAGTCTCACTATTTTGGCCATAACTTCCTCAAACGAACTCTGAATCGAGTGAAACTAGTTGCATTGCGAAGATAATTCAAAGAGATTCAATTATATATGTAGTATCCAACACGGTTTAACCCGCATAAAATGTTGTGTCTCCTCAAAGCTCATTGTCCAAAACAGCCTCTCTAGGCCACCAAATGATCCATTTTGCGTTCGGCCACTTAAACTCAACCCGCGGCTACCAAAATTCAAACATGACCAGTATAAAATCATACAAGACCAACCATAAGGAGTTTTCAAAATTTTTTGGGTCGTTACACAATCTATCTTAATTATCATAAGCATTCATAGGTATTAAACATAAAGAAATTGCAGAAGTAAAATGGGAAAGGGTCTATGGGATTTCTATGACAATGAAGAAACATTTAAAAAACATAAATAACTAACATATTTTTTTCACAAAGCATACCAACTACTATATCGATGAATGGAGCCAGTAACAGTCAATTTCCATTAAATAGAGAAGACTCCATAATTAAACAACATAGATAGTGAAAGCCTCAAAAGGGTCGCATATACATCGTCACCAAATAAAATACATGCTATCCGAACTAAGGGCTCACCACAAATAAAAGTACTAGTCTTGAACTCTAAAAACTAGTCATGAGCCGGTGGAGGAGTACCTATCCCTACATGGTTAAATCATGCAGGCAAAATAAGTGTTAGTACTTTTGAAATGTACTAAGTATGTGAGGTGAAATGCAATACATAAAGTTGTAATGTCATCATTTATAATTAAAACATATACATATGAAGTAGTCAAGATACGTAATATAAACTTAAGCATGAATAAGAAATATCACTCAGTATGAATGAGAGTAAATGTATGATAGTCATAAGTAATAAGATCATATCATAGGATTATGAGCTTATGGGAGTGGACCTTAACCGATATATAAGACCATGTGAGCTACTAGATGGAATCTAACATAACCCCCAACATTGGCACAGAGAGACCACTTGTCGGGTGGAACTCTGTCAACTTTGCATGTATATTTATAACAAAAAATGGCCTACGTGTATCCACTAGCCTAGCCTAGAAGAGCCCCTATGGTGGTATATAGTTAATGAGACAAAGGGTTACTACTAAGTTTCCCTTACCGAACCCCACCTTAATGTCACATTTGGTGATAAATCATCCAATGAAATCTTTAAAACATAACTTAGTCATATTAATGACACTTAAGATTATAAGTAGTAATCATAGGAATAGCTCATACTTAAGGAACCACCAAGTGTGTATTGTCCTTTCATCTTGGGGACTTTCTTAAACATTTTTAGAGTAATTGTCAACATACTTATATCTTTGGCAAATCATTACTTTAAAATTCATCTTTAATGCCCTAATAATCTTCAGAAATCATGTATAAACTTTATTTGAAAATCGGCGGGCTAATCTTTTAAATGGAACAATCATAAATCACATAAATTATGAGAATATACTTTTTAAGAAGATGTAAAATAACCCACACCTTGTCAACAACAAAACTCATCATTGGGGTCATCATCAATAACTTGAAATACATGCACATAGGCATTGAAATATCATAAGGCATCATTAATATCATTTAATAATATAAAGTATCATGACATCATCATAAGCATGCATACAAAATTGAGGAACTTAAAAGACTAGGTAAAATATATTAATAAGGACTTTGTGGGTGAAAATATACCCACAAATCAAACTTATATACCTTAGAAACCTTAGGGAAAATGAATCTTGAAGCCTTGAGGAGAACCTTGGAAACCCTATCTTTGCCTTGCCTCCTAGAGAGCGTTCTTGCCTTAGAGAAATTTAGGAATTGGAAGAATGAGAAATTAGCTAAGTGACCTAGGGCTTTAATGGATGGTTTTAGGCCCTTTTTGATCCTAAACATAACATGAGTTAGGAATAAAAATGCCGAAAATGACAAAACTTTCCCTCATTAGGGACGTGGTTCAAACCACGGACCGTAGGTCCTATCCGTTCTATTAACATTTTTAAAATTCTTGAAATTGATTTACTGAACTCAAAAATATGAAACCATCTTATGGGCCATCCTTTGATCTACGGCTCGTGGTTGGACTCGTAGAGTCCTTCCACACTTAGCCATTTTCTCATTTTCATGGACCCTTTCCAGGAAGAAATTCTTCGAGCTGTATAAAGGTTTAGGGGCCGTGCTGTTAATTTGTAGATCACCTTCCAAAAACTCCAAATTTTCTTTATGTATGATAGTCCCATCTACGACCCTATCTATGGGCCATCGCCCTTTTTATAGGCCGTCAGTGGGTTCGTGGGTTACCCCACACATGGAAACTTTTTCCCTTTCTTGATGTTCATGTTTAAGGGCCAAAGCTATGTGCCATAAATCAGTCGACGAGCTGTAAATCAGTCTATGGGCCATAAGTCACCCTCGTACAATGACTCCAGGTCACTTTCTTGGTGAACTTTTCCGCACTCTTAGGCTCCTAAACTGGGGTCGTTACAATATCTCCCTCTTGGGAATATTTGTCCCCGCATGTACTCAAAGGTACGCTCTAAGGAGTAAATCAGCTAATAACCCAACATGCATGCAAAAATTATCATGACCCAAAATGGATCGTGACTAAGGAAGAATGAAATAAATGAAAACTAACACAACATCAAATATCCTAAAACCTAGAATCATAAGTATAAGAGCATCTATAGTAGTGCGGAAGATAAATAAAACTCTCTGAAAATGAAATATAAGACTGCCTCATAACATCTGACACAAGGCTAGAAGAAAGCAGTAAAGAAAATTCCAAAGATCTACGACAACTCAAAGTCAGAAGCCTCATCGGTAGGATCTGGATAGATGCAAAATATGCTCAATAAGAGTGAGTCAACTACCCTGTGCTCGATCTGCAGGAAGTAAACAAAGTAGGAGTGAGTACACCAAAATGTACCCCAAAGGTTTAACTGTCTGGGAAAGAGAAATCAAACAAGTGATATAATAAAGAAGAATCCTACACCTATATCCAAAAGTTTTAGTACGCAATAAACATATACATAAAGACTCATGAGATCTCCCACATATCCAGTATTACAACACCATAAGCAGTGTATACACAATATATGAAATATCATCCAATCATGCATCAAGTGTCTCGCAACCTTGATGCCTACTAGTGATCAAGGGTATTACAATGTCTCATCCTTGCCACCTACTCGCAGTCAAGGGGTGTTACAATATCTCATCCTTGCCATCTACTCGCGATCAAGGGATTATAAAATATGAATCTCACCCTTGCCTCCTACTTGGGTCAAGAGGGTGGTACAATAGTGGAGCATATTACCCTTGCCTTCTACTCTAGTCAAGGGGTGGTACAATGCAATTGTATACAAATACCAAACAAAAATGTCCACTAAAATATGTGCATAAATATGGTAACATCATAATGAGAGTAATATAGTATAAGTCTCACATAGCAAGGAAAATGATATCAAGTGTCATAATCTATCATAATATCTCAGATAATCAAAACCATATAACGATCAAGTATATCGAAAGTACCAGACCTCACTCGTCCCTACAATATAAACCCATCCTCATTATATCAAAGAAATAAGTATATCACAAGTATCGTACCTTACTCGTCCCCAAAATGCATACCATTTAACATTATGTCCAAAGATCACATATAACACACAAACTGAACCTTACTTGTCCCCATGATATAAGTATAATCACCTATGGTGTCTCATAAACCATCAAGTTATCATAATATGTCCCCAAATAATAACACAAGTCTCAGATTAACACAATAACCTCTCACAGGATCTTAATCCACAAGTTTCCATCTTCGATTAACAATAGAATTGTTCTTACTGACAATTCGGCTTAATCGGAATCACATTTACATCAGTATCTTATCCCATCAATATAATTACTCATAAATCAATCTATATCTCACACTTACCACATAAACATGATCAATAACTAAAATCCAGTCCCAATAAGGTTAGCCAAACCTACCTCAATGCCAAAACTACACTCGGACAAGCTTTTGATCAACTTAATCCACAAATCGATCCCTAATCTGATCAATCACTATCAACAGTAGACACTACTCGTCAAGAGGAGAATTTTGTTACCCATATTGACAATATTTGGCTTAGGGGCAAAATGTTAATTTTAGGGCTAAAATTCAAAGTTCCCAAATCTGAAAATTGATTTTTAAATTGAGTTTTATGTGAAAGATGGAGTCCATGGGTGAAAATTCCACTAAAATCGAGTTTAAAATGAGTGAGAAATCAACATTCAAAGTTTAGAAATCATAGTTTAAGAATCTCCAATTTTGGACATTGAAAATCATGACTTTTAAGATGAAATCAAGATAAAACTTAAGAGAAATGATTAATATAATGATAAAAACACTTACCCAACAAAAATCTTCAAAAACCCTTCTCCAAAATCGCCTAAAAACGCTTGAAAGTTCAAAAATGGATTAGAAATGGTGTTTTAGAAGTTTAAAACTGTCCAGGTGACAATTACTCTCCGCGATCGTGGTCAGGTAACCACGAACGAGGGAGTCAAAAAGGTCAATCCTCTGTGAATGCGGGGTCATATCCATGAATGCGGAGGTCAAAAGGGCTTACCCTCTGAGAATGTGATGGGGAGGGGCGCAAACACGGGGGCCTAGGATACCTGTACCAGAAACTCAGCAAAACTAGCAAACTAAGTCCAATTCCCTACACGAAAGGAACCCCCAAAACTCATCCAAACTTAAAATTACACAAACTTTATGTGTATCCATACCAGAAACAACGATCTAGACTCAATGGAACCATCAAAAATTAATTTGAAGGTGTTCTCACCACATTAACCTATTCAAGTCAATAAAACTAGTTTAAAACTCAAAATACCAAAACTGCCCTCGACAATTCCAAAAATTATTCTAAGACCATTTCTAGAATTAGTTTTACTATTTAAAACTACTGGAACTATCAGAATTTTGATCCAAGCTTCTAAAGTCTGAATGTTGACCAAAGTCAAACTTTGGTCCTTAAAATAACTAAAATCACAACTTTGGGCCTAAAAACCTTATTTTAACTCCAATTTGTGTTCTGTATCTTCTCATAGACCAGTTTGACGTTCTGAAACTAATGGAATCAACGAATCCCCAATCCAATACTCAAAACTCAGAGTGATACAAAAACTCACTTTTTTAATAACTTAAGCTTCCAAAAAGTGTAAAAACCCATATTTTCCATTTTAAATATTTGGATTTCAATTTTAATCATTCAAATAGTTCAAAATAGGCCCAAAGCAACTTACAGAAGGGTAAATTAGTAATTAGATAAGTCTGAAAATGACCAACCAGGTCTTTACATCATTCACCACTAAAAATAATATTTGTCCTCGAACATAAAGAAACAAAGAGTACCTGAAGCCTTAAAAAGGCTAGGATATCTGGCCTGCATATCAGCCTCCAACTCCCATGTAGCCTCAACAACAGAACGGTGTCACCACTGAACCTTCACAGAAGGTATGTCTTTTGATCTCAATCTCTGGACCTGCCTGTCCAATATAGCTATAGACTCCTCCTCAAAGTACAAAACTGGACTCAACTCAATAGGGTTATAGGAAATCACATGGGACTCATCAAGAATATACTAGTAGAGCATAAAAACATGAAAAAAGGCTGAACAAATGATAATCTAGGTGGTAATACCAGCTCATAGGCAACCTCATAAACTCTCCTCAAAATCTCAAATGGACCAATAAAATTGAGACTAAGCTTACCCCTCTTCCCAAATCTTATCAAACCCTTCATGGGTGAAATCTTCAGCCATACACTATCACCAATAGAGAACTCAAGAGGCCTAGTCCTCTGATCAACATAACTCTTTTGGTGACTCTGAGCTGTCAAAAGTATACCTTGAATCAAATGAACTCGATCCATCGCATCTCTAAGTAGATCCACACTTAACACATCATCATAAACTAAGTCGAACCATCTAATAGGTGATCTGCACCTATGACCATAAAGTCCTCAAATGATGCCATCATAATGCTGGAATGGTAACTAATATTATATGTGAACTCTGGCAATAGTAAGTACTGATCTCATTGGGCCCCAAAATCAATCACAGAAGCTCGAAACATATCCTCCAACACCTGAATGGTGCGCTCAGACTTATCATCTATTTTGGGGTGGAAAGATGAACTTAAATCCACTCTGGTACCTAAACCACGCTGTAGAGCCCACTAAAACTGAGAGGGGAACACATATTCTCTATCAAATACTATAGACACGGACACACTAAGAAATCTGACAATCTCTTGGATGTATATCCTGGCAAACTTCCCTGCACAGTAGCTAGTCTTTATTGGTAAGAAGTGAGCCAACTTGGTCAAACGATCGACCACTACCCAAACTGAATCAAACTTGCCCAAAGCCTTAGGCAAACTTGTAACAAAGTCCATAGTCACTATTTCCCACTTCCACTCAGGAATGAGCATCTTTTGCCTCCATCCGCTGGGTTTTTAGTGCTCATACTTGACTTGTTAGCAATTCAAACAGTTTGCCACAAATTCAGCTATATCCCTTCTCATCCCAAACCACCAATAATGCTATATTAGATCATGGTACATATTAGCCACACCTAGATGAATAGAATATCTAGCACAATAGGCCTCCTCTAATATTAATTTCACCTAATCTTTGATTTTAAGCATGTAAACTCTACCATTTATCCTCAAAACACCCACAAAATCAATAATAGCCACCCTAGCTATCACGACCCGGAAAGGGAGCCTAGATGTGACATGGTAAAGGAGGACCCGAAGACCATCGATCAAGCCATCATAACATCATTACACACATCATCAGTTCGAAAGCGCGGAAGCTAAACACATAACACGTAAGCTCTAAGGGATTCGGGACTTGGGACTCAAGCTATGGGGACAATGTCGGGGATGGGACAATCATGTATACATATAGGACATAGCAATAATCTCTAAGGGGACGGTGAGTAGGACTCAAGCTATGGGGGCACACCGGGATTATGGGACTTGCCACATAAGCATATAGTCATTCATAATACCCATCATTCAAGTCAATAGCATAACAAGAGAACATGATCATAAGCCAAGTTAAATAGCATCGTATTACATAACCAAAGTTTCAACATACAAGTCAAACGTACAAGAGTATAGATTTTTCCAACAAGCCTCTACAAGGATGAGCGGGGCCTCAACAAGTTTGAGGCTCACCCACAAGACAATAGAAAGTAAATAAATAATGTAAAGTGGGTAGATAGATAATGGCTATTGCCCTTGAACAAGAGGGCTCACCACTAGCACAGTCTTCAATAGGATATCAAGCGTCATCCGATAGAATGTAAATATCATCTCAGGTCCCTACATGCTTAGAACATGTAGACAAGAATATGGGTTAGCACAATTAAGCACTAAGTATGCGGGCATGCAATTCATATGACAAGTATAGTATGACCAAGTAACATGTTAAAGGGAAAAGTAATACGAAAGGAATACTCGTAGCCAAAGAGTAGTATAACAATAGGCCATACCATGATGCATGAGATGCAATCCTATGTTCATATATAGCGGGGATGTAACCTCAACCGACAACATGGATGACCCAAATGAGCCACTACCCGGATCCGGACTACTTGCCAAGTAGTACCCAAGACACCTTTAAACAAGGGATAACATGACATGAAATCCCAATTTGGGGATTTATAACCCATGGTGGAACATAGTTTGACGGAAAGGGCGGGGCCTTAAAGATATCCCATTTTTCCACCCAATCCCTCAGTGCTAAGTCTTATCCCATAGGAAACACGTATATATATACATGCAACATTTAAATGGGAAACTTACATTCTTTCAAAATCATGTACCATTAGTTATGTCAAAACCATTGTACAAGAATCATGTTCATGCTTAGGCCAAAGGCCAACAAGAGTTTCCAAATATTTTCATGATCATTCCATGTCAATGCAACAAGAGTAGCTCATCTACATGGGCTTGTCATAACAAGCAAGCAAGACATGTCAATATGGTGCAAGCACCCAATATGCTCAAAGAGCCATGACATGGGACTATGTGATCACAAGTCATAACATTACATGAAAACACGAGTTCCATCAAGAGATTCATCATAAAAATAACCATGCATATGCCCTGAATGAGGATCAAGAACATGGGTAATGGAATTTAAACTCAATTTCTCAATTTGAAAGATATCTCATCATAAATCATGTAGAAACCCATAAATAAGTCATAATGCAAGTTACCCATACTTAATTAAATCATGAAAGAGATGTGCACTTTGATTCATCAAGGGTTTCCATGAACATTCGTAAATCCAAGCTTAAAACATGATTTAAATCATCTAAAAACTACAACACAAAATTCCCAACACTAATCTACAATAATAATTGAAGAACCCATAACTTAATTGAAAGATTAAAATCAAATTTAAAAGTTTAGGGTACTTGAGTCTTCAAGGATGAAAGAGGATCCTTGAATCAAATCCCACATACCTTAATTTCACCAAAAGAATTGCAAGGTCAAAC
>JBCEWC010018604.1:0-11889 GCA_038996855.1 Solanum aculeatissimum
TTTTGAAAAAAATGGCTAACAGTAATGATTTTTGCAAGAGGAAGAAGACCTACCTTGTTTTTGAAATTTGAAACCGTGTAGAGATAGTAACTGTAGATTGGAGGGAAGTTGGATTCACGCCTTGGATTTAGGAGAAAAAAACGGGATAGTGTTGTAAGTTAAGAAGTGTATCGGCATGGGAGCGAAAAATATGAGAAAAAAGGATTTTGATAATTTTTTAATTTGGTAAGAAACATTTGAAATTATAGTAAGATATGTTGTGTATTTTGATAAAATTTCCTTTAATTTAGTCGGTTGTATTATTAAACAACAATCAATTAGTGATGGCCCCTTTTATTTTCCGAAGCTGACTACTTGGGTGGTCAAATCCAAAGGGGTCCACAACTTGCTGGTTTCTTAATTTTTATGTTAAAGACAACAATAGAAGGTGAATACATTTTCCGTTTTATTAATTTATCATTTTTTTAGTTTATTTTAGAAAAAAGTCTTTTTATTTATTTTTCTTATAATTTTTTAATTTATTTTTTATATAGCATGTTTAAGATACAAAATTAAAAGTAATTTTTAATATATTTAATAAATTTTTAATTTTAGGTTAAAAGATTTAAAACTTGCTTTTATTTCTTAAATTTCGTATAAAGTTAAAATTGAACAAACAAATTAAAATATGAGTGAAATATTATTTACCTTGTATATTAATTAATATAATAGAAAATTTTCATATGAAAATGAAAAAAAAACTTTGAGCATGTTTTTTACTGTTATAAATTCTAGTCATGAATCGAGATAAGTAAATTTTAATTACTAGATGATCATATAAAAAAAATATATAAATTTCATTTATTTCGTCCACCATGTCCATGCAACAAGAGTAATAAAGAAAAGGAGAATGAGACAAACATTTCTAAACAAGTGTTAAAACTCTCATTTTAGCTCTATATAATTTTCCTATTTTTCTTTGGTAGATCTTCGTTAGTCACACAAATTGTGAGAGGAAATATACATTGATAGAGACATACACCCACACGCGCACTTAATACTTTTCAGACTTGAGTGATTCTTTTTTTGAAAAATCAAAAAAAAATTGAGAAGGATAAGGGAATTTGTCGTTGATTTTGAAATTTAGATTATATAATCACAGTATTACTACTGAAATCCATAGGTAATTTTCGATCTACTTATTAATTAGATTGCAGACCTTCCTTGATTGTTTGTCTCAACCACTTCACTAATGAAAGTGACAATTGCTTACCTTACACATTTCATCAACTGTATCATTTCCACCTTTTTTTCTTGAATAATTTTTCAGATAAAAATTTCTTCTTTTTCTTTTTGATATTCGAAAATCTCTAACATTTATTCCATTAAAAATGCACTAATAAAATAATTCAAATCACTTCATTCTTAATTAAAAATGAGAAGTGATATAATTAAGTTGTCCATATCTTTATTCCCTATTACTCATTCTCCTAACATGTTAAATCAGTACCCAACAACCAAATTTTAAAAAAATACTTTATGTCGCCATTAGCACTTAAAAGATGAAAGGAGAAAACAAAAAAAACGAAGAGTCAGGAAGGTAGGCTAGGCTACCTATGGCCCACCTGAATTTTCCAAGTAAGCTCCTCAATCAAACAAATGAAGATAACAACGAGAGATGATGACCTGTCGTTAGTTTTTTACTCGGTCGCACTTGATGAATCTTTCAATCTCTCTTAAAGTCTCAACCATTTTGGACGTCACATTTTTTGTGCTTTCTTTCTTTCTGATTCTGAAAGGTTTGAGCAGAAGAAGCAGGCAACTTGTCTTGAAAAGTCTATCTATTACCTCAAAACTCAAAAAGAAAAATTCACGTTTTGCATAGTGAACAGAGGAAGACAATCCCATTTCGAAAATTCTTCTCTTTTGTAAAGTCAAAAAACAGCTTCCAGTTTTTGCTTGCTTGGTTTGTTTTCTACGCGTTTGTCAAACAAACTCCGTTTCCTCTTTTTCTCTCTCTTCCAACATTTTATTTACTAGGTTTATTCAATTTCTGGGTTTTGGTTTTAATGAGTTTCAAGCGGTGGCTTTTTATTTACTCGTGAATTTCACTGCACAACAACTCCTGCTTTAACAATTGTTTTCAGCTTTGGGAATGAATTGGCACTGCAAATTTAGTGAGCATAGCTTGTTGGTTATTGCGCTGCTTTTCTGTTTGGTGCATCAGGAATTGAGTTTCTGTTGGTCTCTCAATGATGAAGGTATTAGTCTTCTTCTTATTATTATTATCTTCCATTTAAGACTTATTTTGTTAGAAATGACAATAAAAAGTTTGTCATTTTGCTTCAAGTTTTAGTCTTTATTCCTTTTCTTGCAGGTTTGGCACTATTGAGATTCAGGGAGAGAGTAGAGAGTGATCCATTCGGGGCTTTGTCGAATTGGAAAGATGGTGATGGAGTGGAAAATCCGTGTACTTGGTTAGGAGTTGGGTGCTTTAATGGGAATGTTGTGTCTTTGTAAGTACTAAAAATTGCTGCAATTGTTCTATAATTCTTTCCTGTTGTAATTTCATATTTGCATAAATCTTCTTTTTCAATTTTGATCTACTTGGTTCATATGGATAAATCTAAATTTGGTCTCTATTTGAATTCTGAAACTTTTCCTCCATTAGTTGGTGAACTCAACAAGCTGTGGTTCCAGCAGCTGTATGATCAAAAGACTGATAAATGACAAGCTTTTGGCACGAATCCTGTCAAAGCTTCAGTATACTGAATATCTTTTGATGTTTTAAAGATGGAGTGTAGCTAATTGTGTTATTGTAAAGTGGGAGCTATTGTAAAATTTTGATTTTTATAACTCCATATTTGAGAGGCTATGCTCAATCTTATGCTATGTTGTGATCAAGATAATTAAACTTAGCCTCGACAAAGGATATAAATAAGTTGATGTCTAAATTCAGAATGATGAACCACAGTCTAATGGAAGGGAGAGACTTAGAAAACCTGGTGCTCCTCCAGAAAGGGCAAACATGGAGGGTTCTATTAGCAGCTCGGGTTACTGGATTCAGAGTACAATGCCCTGACCACTAGACCAGGGAACCACTTGGTTACATGGAGTTAGGTATTGTAACAAAGATACAAAAATTTAAGCTTGATGAGAAATCAAATAAGAGGAGACAAATTTCACATACTACCTTTGATGCCAACTTTCTCCAGTTTATTTATGTTTCTCAATTAAATGTAATCTAGATAATTAGAGCTACATATATACATGATCGCTTTGTTTCTTGGCCTGATACATGATTCTATATTTCTTAGAATTAAGTAGCTGTCGAATTTTGTGGAAAGGGTAATTATATCATAACTAGAATATATTCATCTCTAGCTAACTCTAGAAACACATTCTACTGTATCCATTTCTCATAAATGCTGTAGATTTCATTCGCAATGTCTCCATTTATTATCATGAATATAATTTTCAAGACAGTAAGTAGCACAAGCATCTAAGTGGAACTGGCTATTGTAAATATATCCATGATGCTGATATTCTTATGAGTTTGACTTATATGTGTTTTTTTATCTGCTCACAGGGACTTGAAAGATCTCCATCTATGTGGTACCCTAGCTCCTGAGCTCTCGCGCTTGGTTCACTTGAAGTTTATGTATGTACATATTTTTAAACTGGATGTCTTCATTTTCCTAGACACTGTCGCTACAAACTCTAAATTTAAGTCTTTTTCTTTAAGATAATTGGCAACTCACTGGAGACTTCTTTACAGAATTTTACGTAACAACTCCTTTACTGGGTTCATACCTGATGAGATTGCAAAGCTAAAAAAATTGGAGTTTCTGGACCTGAGATATAATAACTTTAGCCAACCGCTGCCTTCCGACCTTTGCAATAATCTCTCTCTGGAAATTCTGTGAGTTCAAACAGAGATGTAGTCATTTTTTAACTTCATCTCCTTGTTCCCTTACTTACAAAGTTACACTAATGCAGTTTATTAGACAACAATGAGCTGTTTAGCCACATATCTCCTGGAACCGATAGACCTGAAATGGTCGCAGATGTCCATGAAAATAACAACCATGCTCCAAGATCCCAACGTTTGTCACTTCCCAATGGAAGATTGATTTTAAGGTAAACATCTTTCAATCAGATGAAATGTATATTCTAAGAGTTGTCGTGTGTACTGGTAACTTCAAATATCCAACACAGTAAGAGTAACATGACTTGAATGATTAATTCAATTATTGGAATACAGATTCCTGGAATAAGTATGCATCTGTACCGATTCATCGCTTGCTCTTTTGACCCCCTGATGCTTGCGAAGAAGTTTAGAACTCCCATTGATTATGCCTGTCTTCTAGTTATCTTTTAGTTTTCTTATGGTTGGCCTTCACATCGAACATCTCTAGATTCCCTTTAATGGCCTGATAGGTGATTGTTAAGCACATTTTAATTCATGTTTGCACAAACAATGTTCAATTCATTTTGTGATACTTCTGAAAAGACAAACTACTAATCTTTTCTTTCAACTTGTGATAATTTGCCTCATTTTCAATCAAGCTTTGCACTATCTTCTTTTATGGGTAGATACTTCTTTGGTTGCAACTCACGTAGTTATCCTGAAATTTAAATTATTTGTAGGACTACAGAAGCACTTGGAAATGTAGCTGGAAGAAAATTACTAGAAGTATCATCTGTTTCTCTCCTGAATAACTTCTGGAAGAAATTTCGGCCAGTATTCCGACTTGTAGATCGTCCTGAAGTTGGTGTTGAGAACAGTGCATCTTCATCATCCCCATTTCCATTACCGAGTCATTCTCTTTCCCCATCTCCTACACCGGCAATTACTGCAGAACCTCATCTGGCTCATTCGCCGAGATCCTCTCCTCCATCTTCACTTCTCAGTCCTGCAGAGAGCAGCAGTGGAGTTAAAGATGCCAGACATAGTCATCATCGAGCTTTAATATTGTCTGCAGCTATAGGAGGTTCCATTCTACTATTAATATTGATAACTGGCGCAATCTTCTTTCGAAGCAACAAAATGGCTGCTGTAAAGCCTTGGGCCACTGGATTGAGTGGACAGTTGCAGAGAGCATTTGTAACTGGTAATTTTCTATCTTTCGATGAATGAATAGTATTTCTATTTGTAGAACCAAAATAGTCGTATTAAAAATCAGGTCCATAAAATAGAAGCTTATATGGACATATGTGTCTGTAGAACCAAATTTTGTCTTAAAAGTATTACCCAAATAGCAGAAGCTTAAATGAACCTTTTTGTCATTAATATGAGCTTCTTACAAGCTTCTTTTTTAATTGTTAATAATCTTTTCCTTTTCCCCTTTTCTCTTTTTGTTATCTTGAAACATTTGTTTATCAGTATGAGCAAATAATCTTTAGATAGACAGCTGAGTTCTATCATTCAAACTGTGTGAATAGGTGTGCCAAAGCTGAAGAGATCAGAACTTGAGGCAGCCTGTGAAGATTTCAGCAATGTGATCGGTTCCTCATCGGTCTGCACATTATATAAGGGCACATTATCCAGTGGAGTTGAGATAGCTGTTATATCTCGTACAGTGGCATCTACTAAGGATTGGTCAAAAGATATGGAAGCCCATTTCAGGAAAAAGGTGTTTTAGGTCTTCCAGTTGGAATTTTACATCTCGTTTTTTCCCTTCTGTGAGTTTCTAAATGTTTTTTCCTGCTTTTACCAGATTGATACATTGTCAAAGGTCAACCACAAGAACTTTGTCAGCCTCCTTGGTTATTGTGAAGAAGAGGATCCATTTACCAGAATGATGGTTTTTGAGTATGCTCCTAATGGGACCCTCTTTGAACATCTGCACAGTAAGTTTCTGATGAAAGGTGTATCTGTTGTGATTTGCTCAATACTGTTACCAACTCTTCTACATCTGCTTGATAGAACTGTCTAGGAAATACCTTTATATAGTAGGTAAAAACATACCTGCATTGGGTATTTACACACACCGTATTTATATACCATTGTTAAGTGATAAGTTGACGTGAGAATGTGTCCTAATTAACTTCCATTCAATGATAATAGTGGGTGTGGAAACACATCTTACGTATTCATTGGGTGGTGTAAACACCAGGTGTAGCTAAGTTCTTGCTCTACCTAGAGTATGGCATCTTCGGACGTGTCTTTGTTCTCGTGTCGATAATTTGTCTGTAATTTGAGAAGTAACCATTTTCACATTAGCCTCATAAGATGTTTGACCATTGTACTTCAAATTCTCTCGCTTATTTTCTCGAAGAATCATTGATTCTGGACAAAATGTTCACACCTGTGCAAGACATCTTTGGTATTTACTTTACATGCTCTTTCAACAATTTATGTTTAGCTTTCCCTGTGATAAACAACTATCCTTTAATGTGAGTGAAATGTCTAATGTTTATGCTAGATGTTTCTTATGCCGATGTGATGAATAAGTACTACTAGATGTAACTGAAACATGTAGTGCTTATATATATATATATATTACAGTTTTGATGACTCAGATTTAAAAAAGCAAGGGTGGAGTGAAAGGAACAAACTGATAAAGGTTTTCAGTGAATTAGAAATGCATTGCTTTACTTGGGTTGTGTAATTACAGTTTCTATGATCTTGGAACGTGCTTTTGAATATTTTTCTGCCTCTCCAGTGCAACGGTTCTTCTTTTCTTATTTACTCCATTATGACCGAAAGATCTCTAATTCTAGTGTTTTGCAGTAAGGGAAGCTGAACACTTGGACTGGGGGATGCGAATGAGGATAACAATGGGCATGGCCTACTGCCTTGAGCACATGCACAATTTGTCGCCATCATTACCTCATAAAAACTTAACCTCCTCTGCCGTGTACCTCACAGAAGACTCTGCAGCCAAAATATCGGATTTTGGGTTCTGGAATGAGACAGCTCCAGCTGAAATGGAGTCAAGTCCAGAAAGTAATGTCTACAGTTTTGGTGTCATTCTGTTTGAGATGATGACTGGTAGGCTCCCTTACTCATCAAACAGTAGCTCTCTTGATGACTGGGCATCAGACTATCTCAGGGGAGGAGAATCCCCGAGGGAAATGGTTGATCCAACTTTAAATTCTTTCCAAGAGGAGCACGTAGAGAGAATAGCGGATGTGATTAAAATGTGTGTACATCCTGATCCAAGGGGACGACTGACAATGAGAGAGGTTTCTTCCAGATTGCGAGAGATAACAGGTATAGGACCAGATGGGGCAACCCCAAGACTCTCTCCCCTATGGTGGGCTGAGCTTGAGATTATATCAACAGAGGCTTGTTAATGCATAGGCACCTCAAATTTGCCTTCAGATGGTAATCAATATAGAGGCTGTATATACAAAGATGGAAACCCTTTTCCCGTTTGTTTTTTTATTTTGGGTGGATCACCAGAGCATCTCCACTCTGGGGGGGTAAGGAGAAGTTTTTGTTTGTGTACAAAAAAAAAAAAGGAAGAAAAGTTAGCATGCAAGTAATTTTTAATCGCCTTAATTTGCTTTCTTGGAGTCTTGGGATCAATTCTATTGCTTATGTACATTCCATTAGCAGCTTGGAGGAAAAGGAGAAAACCTACGGGGTCGTTTGGTTTATCGCATTAACAGAAACAGTTCTAGCATCAAACTTTGCTCAAGTTATTCAACGTATTGGTCGTGCATGAAAAAAAAGTAATTAGCTCATAGTTTAATGCAGTGTTTTGTTGGCATTTCTTTAGCACACAACATTAGGTAGGAGAATATGGAGGTCGTGGGTTAGGCTAGTGGATGGTTGAGTGTCGTTGTACTTTCCAGTGTGAGAAGCTTGATGGTAGTATGGTGCATTATACTTTTTACACATTTGGTAAAAATGGTATAAGCGTTATTTTTTATAGCTTGTCATCCTTTGATTTTTATTTCTATCTAGATTTTTATATTTTATCCTTTCAAATCTCATTTGTGGAATTCCGCGATTGCAATGACTACGCCACAGGACCTTTTGCAATCGTGGCCAAGAGCTTCGCAAACGCGAGGGTCAATCCACTTGACCTTCGCAATCGTGGTTTTTTCTTCATGAAAGCGATACATAGGGGAACATACCTTCACAAACACGAAAGAGGGTCCCGTGAATGCAAAGAACAAATCATGCACCAAATATCAACAATTTTACCAAGGTATTAAATCACAAAATGGACCTTTTGAATTTGTTCGGAACTCTATGCGCACAAATCATATATGCAACCCTACTAAATTCAATGTTCTAGACTCAATAGAATCATAAAAAATTGAATTCAAAATTTAATTAGTCGCAACTAGAACAACTTAGATACTAAAAATAACAAAATGCTATCTGTATATCCAAAAATTATATCAAAGCTCATTCTAGAGAGAAAATCACCTTCCAAAACTAATGAAACCATCAGAAATCCAATTTGAGTATCCAAACTCAAAATGTTGACCAAAGTCAAATCTTAGTCAAATTTTAACTTAATTTCTAACTTCAAACCTCAAATCCACATAGCAACTCCAAATCTAATTCTGACAACTCACCTAGACAAATTTTCACGATGCAAAACTGATGAAATAATTCGATCCTAAGACCCAAAACTCCAAATGAGTTCAAAATTAAAAATTAAGCAACTTAAGCCTTCAAAATTTAACTTTTTAGTAAAAACATGACTTTTCATAAATATTTTTCAAAAATCAACTTTCTCAACCAATCAAATAGGATTTAGGGCAAGTATTGGGAGGGATAAAATGATAATTTTATTGAATATACTAAAAAATAACCTTTAGGGTGATTATATCATCCACCACTGAAAATCATGCTCGTCCTCGAACATAAAGCAAAGGGAATAGATGAAGTCTAAAAAAGATGAGAATAATGAATTCACATGTCAGACTTAGTCCACCATGTCATCTCTCTTACGAATTGATGTCACCACTGAACCTTCACAAACATAATATCCTTGGTCCCGAGCTTTCAAACTTACCCGTCTAAAATAGCCACAGACTCTTTCTCATTGGTTAAATCTGGACTCAACTCTACTGTATCAAGGAAAGTCATATGAGACTCATTCGGGATGTAATGTCGTAGCATTAAAATATGAAACACTAGATGCACAAAAGATAGGCTAGGTGGAAAGACAAGTTTGTGGGCCATCTCTCCCACTTGACTTAAGATCTTAAATACGCTAATATATCCAGGTCTAAGCTTTTTCTTCTTCCCGGAACTCATGACACTCTTCATAGATAAAATCCTCAACCAAATATGGTCATTCTCCATGAACTCTAAGGTCGAATCCATCTATCAACATAATTCTTTTGATGACTCTGGACTATCAACTATCATCTCTAAAATAACGATCCTGCTCACCCTACATAATCCAACATGCCCCTACATAGATGGGGGCTAAGTCATGTTCCTAGCTCACCCTAAAAAAGTAGTACAAGAGGTAGTCTCACAATGTCTTCAGAAATGAACTCTATGTTTCATAAATGGATCTACGGACCGTAGATGGGTCTCGTAGACCTTATCCATTAGATTATAATGAAGGAAAATTTTGATATTTCCTACCCTTCTAATCCCTAAAGTACATCGTTTTGATCCTATAATTACCCATAACCATCCCAACCCATGTCCTATTCACCTCATTCTCACCCAACTCTTAAATTACTCTAAATTCTCTCAAGCTCTTCCTCCTCAAGCACCATTGAAGAATTCAAGCTAGGGTTTCAAGCCTCATTTCTCTATTCTAGATTTCTTCCATTAGTTTCATATAGGGTATGTGGGTATTCATCCATGGATCCCTTTCATCCATGGAGCCCAAACAATTCTCCTCTTTTTTAAATTAAAATTCAAGTATGTAATTTAAGGATTTTAATTCTAAATCTCTTTATATTTACTATTTTTTGAATTAATTATGCCCTGTTACTTACCTTCTATTTCTTATATTTTACATATTGTGTTGTCATTTCTTGATAAATTTTGAGTCTATTTATTCTATTTCGTGAGCTTTTTGCTCCTTGCTTGCTGTGTTGTTTCCATAGTGCTTGCATATTGTGTCCTATTTTTTTATCATATATTTTTATAATTTACTATCCCATTTGTCCTTTATCTCAATGTTGTTGTTTGTTGCATGTATTTCTATAGGTTTATTGTTCTTCATCTTGATTTTTGTATTTAGGTATTTGATTATTGTAAATTATACTTTATATTTTACTGTTCTGTATCATTGGATTGTTAATTTTGAGAGATTGTATCTTCTTGATCTTTTGAAGTTTATTTAGTTATTACTTCTTAGTTTAATGGAGTTGGGATCTAATAGTGAATTAGAGTTATATCATTGGTTGGGGTCAAAGGAAAGGGGTTGCAGTGGTAAGAGGGGCACATACTTACTTAAGTTGTTTGGAAATTAGTGGAGAAATATAGGGAAAGAAAGTGGAACTTTCGTATGATGTTAATTGATTTTGAGAATGCCTACAATGTATAGAGGCGAAAGGTATTCCAATGGTATATATTAAGGTGATAAAGGATATGTATGATAGAGTCAATACACAGGTAAGAATGATCTGGCACGGTCTATTTAGGAGGAGGTTCCATGGTGTATGCTATTTGTGAATGACATAGTACAGATTGATGAGACTCGGGCTAAAGTTAATGATAGATTGGAGGTCTGGAGACATACTTTGAAATCCAAAAGGTTCAAATAGAGTGAGACCAAAATAAAATAGTTGAAGTAAAAATTTAGTGTGGCAAGGGATGAAGCAGACATTGAATTGAGGCTTTCAATTCAATCTATTCCCAAGAGAGAAAATTTTAAATATATTGGGTCCATCATTCAAAGTAGTGATGATATCGATGATGATGTTACACATTGGATTGAGGCAGCATAAATAGAGGTTTGCCTCTGGAGTATTGTGTGATAAAAAGATACCACTTAAACTTAAAGGTAAGTTTTAGTGTCACGACCCGAAGAGGAGGCCTAGATGTGACATGACGAAAAAGGACCCGAAGACCCTCGATCAAGCCATCATAGCATGATTACACTCATCATTGGTTCGGAAACGCGGAAGCTTAACATATAGCATGTAAGTTCTAGGGATTTGGGAACTTGGGACTCAAGCTATGGGGGCATTACGAGAAAGGATAAGCATGTTTGCACATAACACATAGTCATTCATCATACTCAACATTCAAATTATTATCATAACATGGAGACATGATCATATATCAAGGGAAATAACATCATATTACATAGCCAAGTATCAAACATACAAGTCAAGCGTACAAGAGTATAGCTTTGTCCAACAATGCCTCTACATAGATGAGCAGGGCCTCGACAAGCTTGAGGCTCACCCTCAAATCAAAGAAAATAAATACATGAAAATAAGAAGGTAGATAGATGGTGGCTATTACTCTTGAACAAGAGGGCTCACCACTAGCAACTTCTTCAAAAAGATATCAAACGTCGTCCGGAAGAATATAGATATCACCCTCGTCCACTACATGGTTAGAACATGTAGAAAAAAATATGGGTTAGCATAATTAAGCACTAAGTATGCGGGCATACAATGCATATGACAAGTATAGCATGACCAAGCAACATGACAATGGGACGATATATGAAAGGATTGCATGTAGCCAAAGAGTAGTATAACGATATGCCATGCCATGATGTATGAAATGCTAATTCTAAGTTCATATATAGCGGGGATGGAACCTCAACCGACAACATGAGTGACCCGAATGAGCCACTATCCGAATCCAGCCTATGTGCCAAGTAGAGATCATGACACCCTTAAACAAGGGATAAACATGACATTAAATCCCTATTGGGGGATTTATATACCCATGGTGGCACATGGTTTGACGGAATAGGCGGGGCCTTGCTTAAATCCCATTTTGCCACCTACTCC
>JBCEWC010018605.1:0-11889 GCA_038996855.1 Solanum aculeatissimum
TTCAACATAATTCATGATAAAATCCTAATTCAAAACATAATGCAAATTACCCATGCATATTAAACCATTAAAGAGACATGCACATTGATCCTTCAAGAATTTCCACGCATCTCATAGAATTCAAACTCAATTCATCATTAAATCACCTAATTTCTGTAGCCCACAACTCAATGCAACAAAATACTTCAAAAATTAAAGAATCCATAATCCAAGAAAGATAAAATTCACAAATTAAAGTGTAGGGCTCTTGGGTCTTCATGGATGGAAGGTAATCCATGAATAAAACAGACATAACGTGAAATTAAGAAAGAGAATTGGATGGAATTGCAAGAGAGATGAATTTCCCCAAATTTCTTCAAGCTTTAATCAATGTAGGTGAAGAGAATTGAGAGAATATTTGAGAGACTTTAGGAGTGTTAGAATGGATTAAAAGGATTTAGGGTTTGATTTAGGGGGCTTAGAGGACCTTAGAAAGCCTAAAAAGGGCATATGATCTAATTAAATTACGAATTAACCATTAATGAAACGGACTAATTCACTAAATATAGTTCCACAGGGAAGTGCTACAGTGGCCGTTTACATGTCCGCAGGTTGTGTACCTTCCTGTGAGACTTCACTTGGTCTCGTCTTCGGCTTGAACTCTCGGGGGAATTTCTAAATCAGTTCACGAGGGGCCTCATAGACTGTGTAGCAGCACGGATCGTGTACTGGTCCGTGGAGCATCACTTGGTCCGGAGTCCAGCCCCGAACCTTGGCCAACATTCTGCCTCACTTCACGGGACCCCTCATGGGCCGTGAAGGGTCTCAAGGATCGTGGGGTGGTCCGTGGGACAACACTTGGTCCATGGCTTGGCCACCAAACCCTAGGAGCCCACTGGACCAACCCACGAGCACTCCCACAGACTGTGGACCACCAAACGGTCTGTGGTCCAGTCCTTAGCCCAATTCCAGAACCTTGTTCCCAGCGTCCTTCCAATTACGGGCAGTCTCACTGTTTTGGCCATAACTTTCCCATAAAAACTCCAAATTGAGTGAAATAAGTGGTGTTACGAAGATAGTTCAAAGAGATTCGATTGGATATATAGCAGCCCACAGAGTGCAACCCATACCAAAAGTTATGATCATTCAAAGTTAACTACCCAACCGGCTTTACAATCTCACCAAACGATCTGTTTTGAGTCCAGCCACTTAAATACAACCCATGGCTACCAAAATTCAACCACGACCATTTTAACACTAACCTTGACCAACCATCAAGAAGTTTGAAAACTTTTAGATTGTTACATCATCTCCCCATGCGAACATTCATCCTCGAATGAGCAAAACTAAGACTTCAGGACAATAATCAAACAAGAGACATTTTCATCAAACTTATAACGAATCATGCATCATTTCAAAGATCTTTCAAAACTCATATCAAAACATTCTTTAAACCATTTTCGTGCTCATGTATGCATGCAATGTCATGAAACTAAGAATTTAAATAATTTGGACCATACAAGGATAGAACCTAGTACCTTAGGCTTGAGTAGATTGGAAGAGATTGGGATATCCCTCCATCATGTCCAATTCCGCTTCCCACGTTGCACTCTCCACGTCTTGGTTCCTCCAAAGCACCTTGACAGAAGCTACCTCCTTGTTGTGAAGCCGCTTCACTTGCCTATCCAAGATCTCAAGTGGCACCTCTTCATAGGTCAAATTCTCCTCAACCATCAAACCCTCCAAAGGTGTAATTGCCTTACGATCACCAACCACTTTCCTCAACATGGACACATGGAATACCGGATGAATGAAGCTTATGTTTAAAGGCAACTCCAATCTATAAGACACATTGCCAACCCGTTCTACAATCTCATAAGGTCCGACGTACCGAGGGCTCAACTTGCCCTTTTTGCCAAAACACATGATGCCCTTCACGGGGGACACCTTCACATATACCCAATCACCAACAAAAAATTCAAGATCCCTCTTCCTAACATCCGAATAAGACTTTTGGCGACTTTGGGCCATTTTCAACCTTTCCCTAATTAACTTCACTTTTCTATGGCCTCAACAACCAAGTTCGGGCCTAACAAGGTCGCCTCACCTATTTCAAACCAACCAACCGGAGACCGACATCTCCTACCATACAAAGCTCAAACGGAGCCATACAAATGCTAGAATGAAAGCTATTGTTGTAGGCAAATTCAATGAGAGGTAGATGATCATCCCAATTTCCCTTTAATTCCAACACACAAGCCCTTAACATATCCTCTAAGGTTTGAATTATCCTTTCGGCTTGTCTATCGGTTTGAGGATGAAATGCAGTGCTCAACTTGACCTTAGTACCAAATCCCTATTGAAAAGACTTCAAAAAATGAGAAGTAAATTAAGTACCACGGTCCGATATGATAGATGAGAAGTAAATTAAGTACCACGGTCCGATATGATAGACCTTGGCACAACATGCAATCTTACCAACTCCCGAATATACACCTTAGCATACTCCTCAACACTATAGGTAGTCTTAACCGGTAAGAAGTGAGCCGACTTAGTCATTCTACCAACCGCAACCCATATGGAATCGAATTGTCTCCGAGTATGAGGTAACCCAACCACAAAGTCCATGTTCACATCTTCCCACTTCCAAGTAGGAATTTCAATGTCTTGGGTCAAACCACCGGGCCTTTGATGTTCCACTTTTACTTCTTGGCAATAAGGACATTCTGACACGAACTTGGCTATGTCTTTCTTCATACCATGCCACCAATATAATTCTCTCAAGTATCGATGCATCTTTGTAGATCCCAGATGAATAGAATATTAAGAATTATGAGCCTCTTTCGTGATCATCTCCTTTAAGCCATCAACATCCAGAACACATAAATGGTCTTGGTACCATAGCACACCATCTCCCCCTTAGGAGAAAACCTCAATCTTTCCATCGGCAATCAACTTCTTCAACTCCACCAAGGAAGGATCTAAGTCTTGTTTCTTCTTAACATCAACCACTAAGGAAGACTCAGACCCACCTTGAACAAGAATTTTACCATTATCGAATTCGTCCAACCTCACACCCAAACTAGTCAACCGGTGTACATCTTTCACTATCTCCTTTTTCCCCTCTTCTACTTGAGTCACACTCCCCATAGATAGTGTACTAAGGGCATCCACCATAACATTAGGTTTGTTGGGGTGATAAAGAACACTCATATCATAGTCCTTGAGAAGTTCCAACCACCTCCTTTGCCTCAAATTAAGGTTTCTTTAGGTGAACACATATTGCAAGCTCTTGTGATCGGTGAAGACATCTACATAAAGTCCATATAGGTGATGATGCAAACGTTTCAAAGCAAATACCACCGCTGCCAACTCAAGATCATGGGTTGGGTAATTTTGTTCATGCAATTTCAATTGCTGAGACCCATAAGCTATCACCTTACCATGTTGCATAAGTACATAACCCAAGCTAATGCACGACGCATCACAATATACCGCAAACCCATCTAACCCATTAGAAAAAGTTAAAATCGAAGCCGATGTAAGTCGATCCTTCAAAGTTTGAAAACCTTCCTCACACTCACTTGACAAAACAAACTTGTCCTTTTTTTGTGTCAACTTGGTCAACAGAGACGCTATAAAGGAAAGCCCTACAACAAACCTTCTATAATAACTGACTAAACCAAGGAAGCTTCAAATATCCGAAGGAGTCAATAGTCTAGGACAACCCTTCACCGCTTATGTTTTCTTAGGATCAACCTTAATGTCATCACCGAACACCACATGACCAAGGAAAGCACCTTATCCCAACAAAAACTCACACTTGCTAAACTTGGCATACAATTGCTTCTCTCTCAAAGTTTGAAAAACCAATCTCAAATGATCCATATGCTCTTGCTTACTACGGGAATAGATTAAAATACCATCGATGAAGACTACCAAAAAATCATCAAGGAACGGTTTGAACACTCAATTCATAATATCCATAAACACCGCTGGAGCATTAGTCAACCCAAATGACATCACCACAAATTGAACTTTACCATAACGAGTACAAAAGACCATCTTAGGAATATCACACTCCCTTACCTTCAATTGGTAATAACGTGAACGAAGATCTATTTTGGAAAAGTGAGTAGCTCCTTGAAGTTGGTCAAACAAATCATCAATCCTAGGTAAGGGGTACCTATTCTTAATGGTCACCTTGTTCAATTGCTGATATCCAATACACATTTAGAGAGACCCATCCTTCTTCCTCACAAACAACACGGGAGCACCCCAAGGTGAGATACTCAGCCTAATATAACCATTTTCTAGTAAATCCTTTAATTGATCTTTCAATTCTTTCAATTCCACTGGGGCCATACGATAAGGAGGAATAGAGATAGGTTGGGTATCTGAAAGGATATCTATCCAAAAATCTATTTCTCTATAGGGAGGAATACCGGGCAAGTCCTCGGGAAACATATCAGAAAACTCATTAACCACCAGAACCGATTCAAGATTAGGTGGATCACCCTCCACATCTCTAACCCACACAATATGATAAAAGCACCCTTTACCAGCCATCTTTTGGGCTTTGAGAAAGGAAATAAACCAACCCTTAACCACAGAATCACTACCATTCCATTCCAACACCAGTTTATTGGGAACTTGAAATTTAACCAGCCTAGTCCTACAATCAACCGAGGCATAGGATGCATGCAACCAATCAATCCCAAGGATAACATCAAAATCATACATCTCAAGTTCTACAAGGTCACTCAGAAACACTTTATGCAACACAGAGACAGGATAACCCTGAAATACTTTCCGAGAAATAATAGACTCACCCATGGGAGTATACACTGAATAAGGTTCCCTTAGAGTTTTGGGACTCAAGCCAAATTTAATAGCCAACAGAGGAGTCACAAAAGATAAATTTTCACCCGGATCAAGTAAAGCATAAGCATCAAAATCAAAGAATTTCAACATACCAGTCACGACGACCGGAGCTTTCTCTACCTCTTGACAGGCATGAAGAGCAAAGAACCGGCTCTTTCTAGGAGCACCACCAACCAGAGGTTTCGATTGCCCTTGATCACTGGGAGCTGCTTGATCCTTCTTCACATTTTTTGGGCAATTAGAGATTTTGTGGTCCAAACTACCACACCCATGGCAAGTATCCTAGCTCACCTACATTCACCCATGTGATTACCACCACAATGGCCACAATGAGGATTTTGCGAACCACCCCCAACTTGTGCCTTAGGGGGAGGCACCTTTAGATTAGCAATTCTCATGTTTGAACCTTGGCCTTGTTGAAATCGGCCAAACCCACTACCTCCTTTGGAGTTGGAGAATACACTATGAAGTCGGGCCCTCTTAGCGTCATGCACTCTCCTTTCCTTGAGTTTCTCTCCCTCAATTTGCTCGGCATAAGTCATGAGCCTTGAGATGTCCATCTCCCGAATAAGCATAGATGTACGAAACTGCTTCACAACCAAATCAGAGATACCGGAGATGAACTTGTGCATTTTTGCACGGGGTCAGATACAAACATTGGAGCATACTTGGAGAGCTTAGTAAATTTGAGAACATAATCCCTCAGAGTCATTCCACCTTGTCGGAGATTGATGAACTCGGTCATTTTTGCCTCTCTAAGCTCAAGAGAAAAGAATAGATCAAGGAAGGTCATATTGAACTCTTCCCACCCAACCTTGACATCTGTAACCTGTTCACCTAATGATTGGTTATACCCCACTTGGGCCATATCCTTCAATTGATATGCTGCCAATTTGACTTTCTCTTCCAAACTCATCAATGAACTCTTGACCATATTCATCCTCCTTGGAACCATAGAACTCCGGAGGATTCATCCGGGTGAAATACCTCACCCTAGAAGCCACAGTACAAACATTCACAAGATTAGCTAGACGGGCTTGGTTGGCTATAGCTTGGGCCAACATATAAACCATATTTCTGAACTCTACATGAGTCACCTATTCCTCTACCAGTGCACGAGAGGCTTTTTCCTTTAATTTGGGAGCTTGACGGGGGAAGGGAGCTCTTCTGGGAGGCATTTTCTGAAAAAACGGCAAGAACCAAGAGTTTAGGGAATCTCATAAATAGTAAAAGGAACGACATAAGGGACAATGAAGTGAAAAGTTCCTAAAACGTCGTCATAGCCTCTCACTCATAGGTATGGAATGCATCAAACCTATGAACGAGACTCTAATTGACGTGGCATGTTGGTCTGAGGATCATATATTAAACCAGGCTCTGATACCATCTTTGTCACGACCCGGATAGGAGGCCTAGGTGTGACATGGAGAAGGAGAACCCTAAGGTCCTCGATCAAGCCATTGTAGCATCATAACACATATCATCAGTTCAGAAGCGCAGAAAAGTAAACATGTAACACATAATTCTAAGAGAAATGGGGCTTTGGACTCAAGCTATGGGGATATTCCCGGGAATGGGATGAGCATGAATCACATAGTACATAGCAAGTATTTCTAAGAGGCGGGTAAGTAGGATTCAAGCTATGGGGGCATACTGGGTCAGGAGACTTTCCACATAAGCACATTCTCAACATACACAATCCCATAAACATAATCATAAGCATAATTGAAACATCATTTCCATAACAACTGCCAATAAAGCATAATACAACGTGCAAGAGTTTAGTGTGTCCAACGTAGACTCTACATAAGAAGAGCACGACCTCGACATAGTTTGGGGCTCACCCTCAATACATAGAACAAGAAAATACTAATACAAGGAAGATAGAAGGTGGCTATTGCCCTTAAACAAAATGGCTCACCACAAGCTAGTAACTCAAAAGATGTCACTCGTCACCCACCGGAAGATAGAAGTCATCGTCGGTCCCTACATGGTTAGAACATGTAGATGAAAGCATGGGTTAGCACAAAAATATGTACTAAGTATGGATACATGCAATGCATATGACAATATAGTATGACCAAACAAAATGACAAAGGGACAAGAGGTACGAATGGAATGCACATAGCCAAGAGGAATATATTATAACAATATACCACGCCATGATCTATGAAATGCAACCTAAGATCATATTATAGTGGGGATGTGACCTCAACTGACACCGGAGGAGACCCGAGCGAGCTACTTCTTAGATCCACACTACTTGCCAGGTAGGTCCCTAATCACCCTTAAACAAGGGGAAACAAACAAGTCAACCCATCTAGGGAGAAATCTCATGTTGGCATATGGTTTGACGAAAAGGAGTATGGACCCTTGGAGATAGTCCACCCCGACTCCAATATTTTGGTACTAAGCCTCATCCCATGGGAATACATATATATAACCATGCAAGCTTTTCAAAATGGAGAGTTGACATTCTTTTCAAAACCATGCTCCATTTGACAAAACCCAATCATGATCAAATCCATATCCATACTTAGGCTAAAAGCCAATAAGAATTTCCATGATCCTTTAAAACTCAATGCAATAAGAGTAGCTCATCTACATAGCTTATCATATCATACCTTCATAACATATCAAAGTGGTGAAAGCACCCATAATGCTCAAATGGCCATAACAAGAGACTATGTGATCACAAGCCTTAACATATCATATTATAACAAGAGTTTCATCATAAATATTCTTCAACGCATATGCTATGATTGAGAGATCAAGTGCATGGGTAATGGAGGAATCAAACTTTAAACCATAATTCAATAGGTACTTCAACATAATTCATGATAAAATCCCAATTCAATTCATAATGCAAATTACCCATGCATATTAAACTATTAAAGAGACATGCACATTGATCCTTCAAGAATTTCCACGCATCTCATAGAATTCAAACTCAAATCATCATTAAATTATCTAATTTCTATAACCCATAACTCAATGCAACGAAATAATTCAAAACTTAAAGAACCCATAATGAAAGAAAGCTAAAATTCATAAACTAAAGAGTAGGGTTGTTGGGTCTTCATGGATGGAAGGTAATCCATGAATCAAACCCGCATACATTGAAATTAAGCAAGAGAATTAGATGAAATTGAAAGAGAGATGAATTTCCCCAAATTTCTTCAAGCTTTCATCGATGGAGGTCAAGAGAATTGAGAGAATTTTGGAGAGACTTTAGGAGTGCTAGAATAGATGAAAAGGATTTAGGGGACCTTAGAAAGCCTAAAAGGGTCATAGGATCTAATTAAATTATGAATTAATCATTAACTAAATGGACTAATTCACTAAAAAAAAGTGCCACACGAAAGGGCTATAGTGGTCGTTTACATGTCCACGGGTTGTGTACCTGCCCGTGAGACTTCACTTGGTCTCGTCTTTGGCTTGAACTCTCGAGGGACTTTCTGGATCACTTCACGAGTGGCCTCATAGACCGTGTAGCTTCACATGAATCGTGTACTAGTCTGTGGAAGGAAACAGAACAAGAATACTCTTGATGATAAAAAAACAATGGCAACCTACAAGAAATGGGGTTCGAATCAGTACTGATATGGACAAAAGTATCAGAGAGGAACAACAGAATAATCAGAAACATGACAACTCTAATTCTCTCAATGCTATGGTACATATCACTCCTCAGGATAATAGCCCAGGTATTGACTTATCCTCCCATGGGACTACTGCTCCTGTTGTTTCTTGTCAAGAGCAGCCTCCCATCCCCCTTACTGTTTCAGAAACCCCCCCATTGGTTTAGCTGTGTCTAAATCTGAGAAGGGTAGTGAGGAAAGTGGTGATGGTATTCAAAGGTGTGATATGGATCATAGAACATCTATACCTCAGGATAATAAGTGTGAAGCACCTAATGAAACGCCTAAAAACACTCAGCAAACTCTTCTGTCTCATCACCAGGGAGGCAAGGCCAGGTATATTCAGTCAAAGGCCATCTCTAGTAATGCAGGGGTCATCACTAAGAAGGTTTATTTGAGCAAAACTAAGAGGGATGCCATTAAGAAAAAACAAGTTGAACATAAAAAATTGATGACTCTAGTGCTCCTTTGCCAGACAAACATGCTGATGGCACCAACTGCAAATTATTCAGTCTTGTGGATGATCCTACATGGGAGGAAATTACCCATATTGGGAAGTTTGTCCCTAACTCAGCCACTGATAACAACTCTGCCTCAGAATGCACTTTAAACACTGCTCCACCAGAAATGATGGGCTAAGATAAGTATAGGGTGCTCCATTCAGAAAATGAGCTAGATAAGAATCAACTACCTATTGAGGACAATGAAGAAGAAGATAATTTGATCAGTGAACAATTGATAAGACCTTTCAGTCCTTCTAATAGTGGTATGGAAGATGAGGTTCATCAAATTACTCAAGAACAAGGACTATCCCCAAGGGGGTTCCAACATTCGGTGGCCACCCCTAAGAAAAGTAGCCCTTCACATTCTGCTCCTTTTTCAGTGAGTAGACCCAAAACTAGGCTCCAAACTGCTAAGGGTCGTAAATGAATAGCATCATCGGGAATGCAAGGGGTATCAATACCCAGGGAGTCCTAGATAGGCTCAAATATCTCAAATCTATTCATCATGTCAAATTTTTTTCCATTTTGGAACCTTTTTCTAATAATGCTCATATTCAGAACATCAGAAGTCATCTCAATATGGATTATGCTTTTCATAATACTAATGGAAAATTTTGCTTTTCTGGAACAAAGATGTGGGTTGTAAAGTTATTCACAATGATGATCAAATCATTACTTGCAGTATTTCTCATGTTCTATGGCCTCAGGATGGACTGGTATTTGTGGTCTATGCTAAATGTAAAGACAGTCTGAGAAGGCCCCTTTGGGACAATTTATTGACTGTCTCCAATAAGAATTCCCCCTGGTGTGTTGTAGGTGACTTTAATTTTATCCTGTCCCCTGAGGAAAAACTGGGAGGAATTCCTTATAATATGACCAAAACTTTTGAGTTCATTGCTATTACAGAAGCTTGTGGTTTGGTTGACTTAGGATTTAGTGGCCAAAGGTATACTGGGTATATTCATAGAGGCTTAGGGGCCATGATTTGGAAGAGACTTGACAGGGCCTTGGTTAATGATCAATGGCTCCAGCTTATACCCCAATCTAATATTACTCATCTCTCCAGTACTAGTTCTGATAATTTCCCCCTGTTGTTGGAAATGAGGGACAGTCAAACGAACCCTGTTAAATATTTTAAATTCCTTAATTTCTGGACAGAACATTAGACCTTCTTGGATGTGATTAGACAAAGTTGGGGTAGTAAGATTTCTGATTCTCCAATGTGGAAGTTTCATCAAAAGTTAAAAAGGTTGGCTCATACTCTCAGTAATTGGTCAAAACAGGAGTTTGGGGATATTTACAAAAGAGTTAAAGATTATGAACAGAAGGTTGATCATGCTGAAAATGTCCTGATTGTAGATAAATCTGAGGAGAATAGAAGTAGATTGCATGAATTAAATGTTGAGTATATTTCTTACCTCAAGTTTGAACAGTCTCTTTTAAAACAAAAGACTCAGCTCCATTGGTTTCAAGAAAGTGATGTGAACTCTAGTTATTTCCATGATTTAATAAGAGGTAGGAGGAATAAGCTCCATATCCACAGAATTAGAGACCAGAATGATAACTGGGTTCAAGGGAATGATAATGTTGCTAGAGCTGCTTGTGGTTTCTTTCAAGACCTGTTCTCTAGAGATAATAAGCAGATTAATGAACATACTTTAGATTGCATCCTAGAGCTGATCTCTCCTCAATAGCAGGCTGAATTACAGGTTTTTCCAAATATGGAGGCGATCAAAAATTCTATTTTCTCTATGTATCCTGATTCAACAGCTGGTCCAGATGGGTATAATGGTAACTTTTTCCAGGTTTCTTGGGACATCATTAAATATGATCTCATGTCTGTTATCAATGCTTTCTTTTGTGGTCATGAGATTCCTAAATATTTCTCCCATACTTGTCTTATTCTACTTCCTAAGGTTCCTAATCCTAATAGGATTTCTGAATATATACCTATCAGTTTAAGTAATTTCATTAACAAAATTATTTCTAAATTGATTTATTGCAGAATTGAGTCTATTTTTCCTAATATTATCTCTTCTAACCAATCTGGTTTTGTGAAAGGCAGGAACATTTCTCAGAATATTATGCTAGCTTAAGAGATTATCCACCATATCAAGAAGTTGATCAGGGGTACCAACATTGTCATTAAGCTTGATATGACCAAAGTTTATGATAGAGTCTCTTGGCCCTTTATATGTTTTGTGCTTAGAAGGATGGGTTTTGGAGAATTTTTCATAGACATGGTTTGGAGAGTTATGGAAAACAACTGATACTCTGTGATTGTAAATGGGGAGAGACATGGTTTCTTCCAATCTTCTAGAGGGCTGAAATAAGGAGACCCCTTTTCCCCTGCTTTGTTTATTTTGGGGGCTGAGGTCATGTCAAGGCTGCTAAACAACCTCATATATCATCCTCATTATACTGGTTTCTATATGACTCCTAGAGGGCCTCAGATTAATCATTTGAGTTATGCAGATGATGTAATTATTTTCACCACTGGGAGAAGAAGAACTAAGAAGCTGATTATACAGGCACTTCAGGCTTATGAAAAGGTGTCTGTTCAACTAATTAACAAGAACAAAAGTCATTTTATGGTTCCTGACAGTTGCTTTGATAGGACTATCAACATAATTGGTAGGATGACTGATTTCAAACAGAAGGCTAATCCTATGATGTATCTTGGTTGCCCCATCTATATAGGTAGACAGAGAATTATTTTCTATTATGACCTTGTGGCAAAAGTGGTGAACAAAATCTCTAGGTGGCATACAAAGATACTATCCTTTGGGGGGAGGGCAGTGCTTCTTAAACATGTGTTACAATCCATCCCCATCCACCTCCTCTCAGCTATTGCACCTCCTAAGACTACATTGAAGCAAATC
>JBCEWC010018606.1:0-11888 GCA_038996855.1 Solanum aculeatissimum
TTTTTCTCCTTGCATTCCATGATCTTAACTAGTTCATTCAAGCACCAACTCGATGTAGCATAATTCTTTGAGAAAATTATAAGGGCAACTTGAGACTCTTCTATAGCTTTTAAGAGTTCTTCTGAGATAGAATCGCCATCATCTAGCCTTTTATCATCTTGAAAGGTGTATATTCCCCTATTTTTCAACCCTTCGTATAAGTGACCTGTGAATGTTCTCCGAGTGTCGACACCTCTGAAACTTAGAAAGACGTCGTACTTCCATTGAGGATAGTATTGTGAATAACTCGCAAAGGAAGAAAATGATGCCATGGATTCAGTTAATTTGTTGAAATTTGAGAAGAAAGATAAGAGCTGTGTGAGTAGAATTATTGAAAGTTATAATATGAAAAGTTTCCTGGAAGATGGGGTCTACTCCAGTTGTATTGAATTATTGCTATGGGGTCTACAGTAATAAGTGGATGAAGCTGCAAAGAAAGATCATACCTCGGAAAATATCTCAGAATTATTGCAAGGTAATTCTACATTTCTATTAGATATTTTGTATTTGCAAAGGGACCCGACTTGATTCAGATTTGTGTCGAGAAATTCACATTGTGAGTGAAACACTTCCTAACAATGGTTACTCAATTATATTCAAGGCTCGAACCTAAAATATTTGAGTAAAAATAAAAAAGTAATTATTACTCTACCTAAAAATGGAGAATTTTTATTTTTATTTTTTGGATTCAGATTTTTCTTAAATAAAAAAAATCAAAAGATCTGACTAAGAATCTAATATGAAATTATTAGTTAGTGAAACAATATATAATTATTTCAAACTATGCAATAAAATATTTGTGTAATTAGGTCATTTTTTCTACCATTTTTGACGGATTGTTATCTTCCATCATAATCACAAAGAAGTTACACCTTTTTCTGCTTATACTTTTCGTGGTTCATTGAGCATATACATGGTAGTTTTCAAGAAATTCCCTACTTCTATTTCTGTACATTTTACCAACTCTAGTCTTCATGCTTAGTCGGTCATAAAGAAATTGCTTGGATATTATCTTACACTTCCTAACAAACATGGCACACAATTTGTTAGGTACACTTTCATTGAATATTACTGATCATCCAATGAAAGTAGTACGAAATTTCTTCTCTCTTCAATAGAAGCCCACTTCTGTGTATTATGAACGTATATTTAATTTTTCATTTTTAACATAACCGAGAAAAATATTTGCACATTCTTCAACAAACTCTGCAACTGAATTTATTACTCCACAAATACAAACACCACATTCTTCAACAAACTCTGCCAAAAATTGATTGAAATTTGTCTTTAATTTCACACTACTTGAATGGAAGATGCAATTATTGGTTTCTAGTGTCTAGTACTTAATTTTTGTGTTGCATATTTTAAGACTTACAGAAACTTTCTTTTTTTATTTTTATAGTTTATTTTTTCAGATGATTTTATCAAATTTAATAAACAATGTTTAATAAATATAGATTTGGCTTACTCTAGAGGGGTCTGCATATTTATCTTATAGAATTCGGTGGATATTTGTGGCAACAACATTTAAATTCATAATGTGCATCTGATCTATACATCACATATTGTGCTCTTATTATTGAACGAAAACGCTGGGAGTCTGTCCAGGGAACTGTCAAACCACAAAAATTCATAAGTGGAAATGGAAGAAAATCAAATCAACTGCAGACGACAATATAAAAAAGATGATACATTCTTAATTTGAAACGATCACATCACATCTAACCATGAATTGGGGTGAGGAAAGGGCTTCTAAGTTACAATAATTTATATCGATAGGGTATACATCTGCAAAAAGACGAAATCAAGGGGATACCTGGTAGAACAACCCTTTGCCTTTACTTTATGAACCTAGTGAAATCGTATATATCTGGTACACATGACAATCATACAGTGCAAGGTATGATGCAAGTTGCAAGATGCCACTTTAAAAAAAGGGACAATTATAGTGCATGGATGTTCGGCCAAAATATTTACCAAAACAAATAGGCATTTGTTGTATAGGCATGTATGATTTTGACTCGAGAAAGATCTTATCAAAATAATTTTGAAACACTTTTTCTTTAACGTGATAAGTTTTATATAACCAGAATAAAGAAAAATATTATTTAATTAAGTACTAAAACATTAAAAAAGAAAAAATAAAACTTAGTAAAAGTCGGATCGGATTAGGTCTTGATCCACACTGTAACCCGTTTTCACAAAAAATTAGGTCTTGACCCGCACTATCCCAGTGTGAAGCTCAGCTTCATCTTTATACAACAAACGAACTCCACACTCATGGCTTTTGGAATATAACCAAAGTAACCCATAGTCATTTGGCGTTTTCCCATTTGCCTTAGATGCATCCCATAAGCCAGCAAGAGGTACCAACAAAAAATGAAAACCAAATCCTAAATGTTTGGGTAAGGATAATTGTTGGGTCATGCACAACGTCCCATCATCACGCAACGGAATCAACTGAGTTGTGATGTCATCCATTAATACGGTAGGGTCAAATTTGCCAGACCAACATACAGCAAATCCCAAGAAGTTATCTGGTACATACCAATTCTCAGGCACATTGACTATACCCTTTCTCTGATGGTGGAACCAACTTGGGATACCTATTTCCAGATGGTGGAACAAACTTGGGATATGCATCTCACAACTCGTAAACACTCTTAGTGACAAGGAATCTGAAACAGAGATGTCATGCTGCAACGATGAGATATTCTGAAACAACGAATTACAGAACGAATCATTGTTCCAATCTGCATTTATTCTGTCTAGTTGTTGTGGAAATTCTGGCAGCTCTTTTAGCCTCTTGCAATCTAATAAGTCCAACGATCGAAGAGCACCAAGTTGGGCTATGCTTCGAGGCAGATGCTCAAAATGATTTCCCATGAGATTCAACTTTTTCAAAGAGGATAAGGATCCAATGTCTTCCGGAAGTCCCCCATCTATTAAATTGCAGTAACTGAGATCCAGTTCTTCCAACGAGCGTAACCCTTCATTCACCTGAGGGAACAAAAATGAGCGTAATCGTTCATTCACCCAAGGGAACACGAAGTACACTCTATCTTCTGCATTTTTTTTTGCAAAAGTCAATACTTTAAGCTTGTTCAATCGGACAATGGAAGACGGAGGTCGTAAAATTAGAGTCCATGAGGCATGAAGCTGCTCCAAGTTTTCTAAACCACCTATCTCTTTTGGCAAGCTTTCAAGAGAACTCTGACACATCTAGCTTCACCAAACATTTCAACTTACAAATGTTGCTTGGAAGAGACAAAAGGTTATTCATGCCACTCAAATCTAGCTCTGTAAGATGAGCCCATTGGAGAAGAATGATAGATGATGGTACTTCCCTTATCCCAGAGGATGACATCTTAATCACCAACTCCGGCTTCATTATTCCAAGGAATTCCGGAAGTTTCTCTAAACTAAAGCAGGACTGTAGATTCAGAGATTCAAGAGATTTCACATTAACGTATGGAAACTTCCTAAGGCTTGCACAAGCACACAAATTTAACTCAATGAGTTTACTGGAATATATCAAGGAATGGTGAACCTCTTCAAGACTCCTACAAAAGCTTAGATTCAAATACTCCAAATTTGGCATTTCCGTGAAATTTGGTCGGCTCTCCAGGCTTTCGGAGTAACTTAGATCTAGCTTCCGTAGAGACGGCAATTGCTGCTATTCAAAAACAGAAAAAATGATGAAAAATGCATAAGGTAGTAAATGACATTTTTAGATTATGACTCAATGCATGAAACATAAATTATTTATGTTACTTTATACGGAAATTACATGCTCAGAAACTCGATAAAAATATTTTATTATAAATAAAAGGTAAAATATCTAAAAAGATTATTTGGTGTACATTCATTTTTCTTTTAATTTTGGCATCAAATTTATAGCCAAAAAAACTTGGTTAGAAAACAATGGCTGAATAGAAAAGTTGAGCCAAAATAATAGAGTTCCAACAACATATTTCATTTTGTTTCTTTTTTCGATGCGATGACTAGTCATTTTAAGTATGTTCTTTCTGTATTGTATTTTGATAAAATATGTATATAAAGCTCTTTTTGCGTTTAATAAAATAAATTTTTTTAGCCCAAACGAAGTCCAGAGCCAAAAGAGCAACAACATTATAAAAAAATTCAGCAATTGAAATTTTTTTTATACTAAAAGGGCAAAGGCTCGTGCGCCTTTACCCTTGCTCCATCAACGACATCAACAAGCCGCCTTGAGCATCGAAATGGGACGATGAATATATTATTTAATTTTGAAGTTAAAATATTATTACAAAAAATTTTAAGACTCGAAATCAAGAGTCTAATATTTTTATTAAAGAGCATTTTACCTTTTGTTATTTGGAAATCAAGATGAACAAGGCTTGTGGGATTAAAAGCTTAAACACGAGAATCATACAAAATAGAATGGTACCTTTCTTTCAAAATGATGCAAGGAACTATGATGGAGCTGAAGATGAACAAGCCTTGTGGGATTAAAATTTTGTGGTAATGACTTCCAAGGATAGCACCACCAGAAAAACCAACACAAGTTGTTGGGCAGGTAATCAATGGAACCAGCATTTTTACTTTGGGATACCAAGCCCAAATACTTTATGCATAATATCCTAAGCATTTGCATATTTTTCATTGCCTCTTTGCGAAACCATAGTTTTTCAGAATGATAAATCTTGATTGCTTCCACTGCCATGGTCACCTGTGAAATGATCATGAAGTATACAACTTATATGTATGTCTTTGGAATATGAATACTGTTGCATTGTTTAGCCTACTTACCGTATTGTCCTCCATCGCTGTTTTGAAATCTTCTGCATTCCATAGTCTGCTACGTTCAACTGCATTCTTTTGTATTTTCACTATGTATTTATCCATATCTTCAATCAAGTCATGCATTTCGATCTTATCAGATTTAGAGATGAACACAAGGGATTTGTCAATTAGGACATCCAATCCATATTCAGCTCCAAAACCACAACTTTCAAGGATTTCCATCACTTCTGTTCTTTTATCTCCATGGAAGAAACATGCGATATCTAGAAATATCTCTTGCTCTTCAGGCTCCAAACTATCGTAACTTATTTTGAGTTTTTCAACAATTTCTGAATTGGAGTTTTTCTTTATTTGGTCTACCGTTCTTCTCCACTGAGGTAGGCCTTTCTTATGCAACGAAGAACCCAACACCTTTAAGGCCAAAGGAAGCCCTTTAGCCTGATCTACTACCTCCAACGACATTTTCTTAAAACGCCCATCTGGAACTTCTTTTTTGAAAGCATGCTGATTGAATAATTGCATAGCTTCATGATCCGATAGGATAGGCACTTCGTATATTGCATCATCCTTCGGAATCAAATTTCTATTTCTAGTTGTTACAAAAATAATGCTGCCATTACCAAACCAACCAACATCACCTGCTAAATACTCCAAATGATCACCATGATCTATGTCATCAAGCACAATCAGCACCTTCATAAAAGAAAGTCTGCTCGGAATCATGGACTTCCCATCAAGCTCATTATTAACGTAATGATTGTTTTTCCTTAACAGTTCAGAGAGAAGGGTGTTTTGTAAAGAATGCAGTCCATTTTTTCTTGCATTTTCTTTAACATTCGCAAGAAAACAAGCACCTTTGAATTGATAAGATAGAATATCAAAGAGGGCTTTTGCTATTGTCGTTTTATAGATTCCACCGATTCCCCAGATCCCTAAAACCCGAACATCATTGATTTCTATTTGAAGCAGGGATTTTAATTTCTCTAAATGAGCATTTATTCCCACAACATCTTGCAAAAAAGATAAAGAACGAGTAGTCTTGCAAAATTTAGAAGAGACGTGGTCGACGATCTGCTGAATTTTCTCTGATTCAATTCTATATAAATAATTTAGAAGATTGATTATGGATAATGTAAGGAAGTCTAGTACAAATAAGTACTTCATATTTTTAATGTTCAAGATCATACTAAATTGGAAAAATCGAAAAATTTTATTCAGGGTAATAGCAACATATTGTTAATTTTTTTTTCATTAAAAGTAATTATGTATTTTCAACTCACTCATCACGAATATCATATCCTTTTAGATTTGCAGCAGTAGTTAGGGCAGTTCTCCATGCTTGCACCTTTTGCATCCCTTCAACATCATCCTTATGCCTCGATTCGTGTTTGGCAAATGCTTCTGCAAAGCTCCAACTTTGGTATCTAACATGTGATGGATCCACGTCATAGAAGATCGGTATGACTGCTTGTCCATTTTTCTCCTTGCATTCCATGATCTTCACTACTTCATTCAAGCACCAACTCGATGTAGAATAATTCTTTGAGAAAATGATAAGGGCAACTTGAGACTCTTCTATAGCTTTCAGGAGTTCTTCTGAGATGGAATCGCCTTCCTTTAGCCTCTTATCATCTTGAAAAGTGTATATTCCCCTGTTTTTCAAACCTTCGTATAAGTGACCCGTAAATGTTCTTCGATTGTCACACCTCTAAAACTTAGAAAGACATCATACTTCCATCGAGGAACGTATTGTGAATCACTCACAACAGAAGAAGATGATGCCATGGATTCAGTTAATTTGTTGAAATTTGAGAAGAAAGATAAGAATTGATAACATTTGGGACATAGTTATAATATAGAGGACAACAAATATGAAAAATTTCCAGGAAGATGGGGTCTATTGCAGTTGTGTTGAATTATTGCTATGTGAACACAATGGGCGGCTCAAAATATAAGTGGATGAAGCTGCAAGGAAAGACTACACCTTGGAAAGATATTTTGTATTTGCAAAAGGGTCTGACTTGATTCAGATTTATGTCGAGAAGTCTTACATTGAGGGTGAAACACCTGCTAATATTCAAGGCTCAAACCTAAAATATTTGATTGAAAATTAAACAATAATTATCACTCTACCTAAAAATGGAGAATTTTTATTTTTATTTTTTGAATTTAGATTTTTTTTAAAAATAAAAAAATTCAAAAGATCTGACTAAGAATGTGATATGAAATTATTAGTTAGTGAGACAATATATAATTATTTCAAATTATGAAGTAAAATGTTTGTGTAAATAGGTAATTATTTTTTCTACTATTTTTGATCGATTGTTATCTTCCATCACAATGACAAAGAAATCAAATGCTTTGTTTATGTGAATTATTTATGCTCAACTCCACTTGTTATTAGATCTATTGGGGGGAAATTAAAAAAGGCCCTACTTGAAGAATCAACAACTATATCAATGGCTATTTTAATTGAAGGAAGTAGAAAATTCCTTCAACAACCACTTACCCAAATGGATGAAGCTGCAAACAAAATCTGTTAAATTATAATATGAAGACAAAATATCCAACTAGTCAAAAGAAGTAATATGTACTGTAACACGTCGAAAAAGTCTTCAGCCATCAAAAGTGAGCTTGCAAAGAAGAAGATGTTGACACAAAAAAATTTAGCAGAAACTCACATTTGGAGGTATAATTTCTATAATTTTAATTTATTTCTAGAGTTTTACCGTAGACGGAAAGTTTTGGAGTAACTTGTAAAGTTATTGCCATGTGACTAGGAGGTATTGCGCATAGTGGGAGACTGAGCTTGCGCTGTAATCTGATGTAGTTTTTTAGTATAATTTTTGTTATTCTTTTATATTTTCAGTCGCATATTTTAAGATTTAATAAGACTTTCTTGGGTTTATAGTTAAAACATTTTTCCCATTGTTTCTATTTTGCAGGCAGTGTTCTATAAATATTTAATGGATTAACATTTGACAAACTTAAATGACAAAAAATTGTTAAGCACATATTTTAGTAACAAATTTAAAAGTTATAACAAAAATTTCCCCAAAAGTTAAAACAGAGATTTTTGCTAGAAGTTAGAGCATGATCAATACCTCTCGACATAAAAATGTTTGATGCACAAATGTTAAAACTGAGGCGTCCCACATAAAGTTTTTGTATTTTCAATACAACAACATTACCCAGTGGAATCCTACAGATGGGGTCTGGGGAGGGTAGAGTGTACACAGACCTTATCACTAACTCGTAGAGATTGAGAGGCTATTTTCAAAAGAACCCTGCTAGAGTGCAGCAAATCCCAAGTTCTTTCATGAATCTGTGTCTCTCTCGGGCTAAGAGTCGAGTTGTTATGCTACAAACAGAGGAACATATTCCCAGTTTGTTCTGCCAAACTAATCGGAAATCAGAATAAAAACATGTTAGAACATATTCTTTATCAAGATCAATGTCACTAAAGCTCATATCTTCTCCTCCTTATCCCAATGTGAAGCTCAGGCTCATCTTTATACAACAAACGAACCCCAAACTTGTTCGTTTTCTCCAGTGGAAAATAACCTAAAGTGCCCATAGTCATTTCCTGTTTGTCCATTTGCATTAGATGCTAAATAACATGAAGCGATCCAGAATAAAACAAGTATTTAGAGGAAGTGAAGCTCCATGACAAACACAAACACTCGTTCAGATGGGAATGAATGAATAAATGGAGTAAGATAACAATAGCACACAAAACATGAAATCTATGAATTTGAAACACACAATCACTAACAGCACAACGATACAAAATGATTGTTCTCTTCGGATACATTGCTAGAAGTGGAACGAGACAAAAACAAATGGCACAAGTTGAGACAAAAATGAGAAATTGCACAAATCTTAGTTCAATGAGCTTATTATTCTTTAACTTACCTGTTACGTTTCTCCCCCAAGATCATTTGCCACCGAGGGTGTGTCCTCCGTTGTTAGCTCGTTTGTAGTCCGTTGAAGTTTACTAATTGAATGTCTTCTGAAAGTTCTCCATCTATTAAATTGCAGCAGTTGAGTTTCAAAGTATCCAAGTTTAGCTGCGTAAGACGACATGCGTATTGCTGAATAATAGATGATGGTATTTCCCTTAGCCCAGACCAGCTCATCCTGATCTCTAGCTCTGGCTTCATTCTTCCGAGGATTTCTGGAAATTCCTCTAAACTATGGCAATCATCTGGAAATGCTGCTATTCAGAACACAGAAAGAATGAGAACTAGGATGCTGCATCTATCATATTCGTGCATTTTGTAGTCTATCATATTACATCTCACGTAAATCTGACTTTAAACACAGAAAAAGGAAAAATCACATTCCTATGTATCAATTTTAATCTTGAATTCCCAAAATGATTTTAATAGCTACAGCTAAGCTCCCCAAAACTGTGTTTCCCTCCAGCCCACTTCATCTAAATCAAACCCATTAGACAGCCCACATTTCTTCACCACCACGGTTTTATCTTCCGAGCTCAAAAAGGAAAAGTTACCGTACTTCATGAAACATCCTTGTAACTGTAGAGCTCCGCCACATGTCTGGGGGCACAATTCGGTGAGTTGACTCACGAGCGTGCTAGACATGTGGCGCAATCTGGCATGGATAAATCACCTCGGCATTGATATAGGCCATTGATCATGTCTTGTTGGGTGGACCCTACTATACTATATTTATTGTACGATGAGTAAGTTGCTGAGTTGACTAAGGAAGCGAGTAGAGAGTTGAGGTTCAACTTGTAAGGCGAGCCGGACGAATATTTTATTTGTGATAAACCACCATAAATAAAACCGTCAACAGATGAATCAGAGAAAAATAGCTATAGTTTGCTAAGTTTACTATTTGTAGCTACATATTATAGAAGAGAGACGAGCGAAAGACGACATGGAGTGGAAAAGGCGAATTGCATATGTTAATCCTACCAAATTCCCACTTTCACTCGAGCAGCAGATATGAGACCAGTAAGAGCGGATTAAAGACTTATAAAATAGCTATATATGTGGAACTGATATGCATATATAGTTGTATATCCGGTAAGCGAGATTGAGAGAGGGAGGAGAGAATATGCGAGCGAGATCGAGAGAGGAAAGAGAGAGGCGAGCGAGAGAGGGAAAAGAGTAAAGAGAGACGAATTATATATGTATATTGTTGAATTGAATATGTATATCTATCAAATAATTGTACATATGCAACTGGTATACATATGTATTTGTATATCTGCAAGAGAATGCAGAAAGAAAGGAGAGAGAAAATAGCAACAAAATTCTAACTATAGTTATAAAATATATATTTTTTATACTATAGTGATATAATGTAAATACATATCATATATATAGTATATGGTATCAGAATAAAAACATGTTAGAAGATATTCCTTTATCATGAGGTATATACCTATAATCGTTGCCTTCAGGAAACTGTGAGGTTTGTTTCTTATAAGAGGAGCAACTGGTCTCTTTATCTCTGCTCCTCCTCATCCAGTGTGAAGCTCGGCTTCATCTTTATACCTGCAAGTTGGGCTATGCTTCGAGGCAGGTGCTCAAAATAATTTCCACTGAGATTCAACTTTTTCAAAGAGGATAAGCATCCAATGTCCTTCGGAAGTTGTCTATCTATTAAATTACAGTCACTGAGATTCAAAGTATCCAAGTTTGTCATCCCCGTGAAACATGGAAACTCTCTCAGCTTGTTGCAACATGATAAGTCCAAGGATTTAAGAGCACCAAGTTGGGCTATGCTTAGAGGCAAATGCTCAAAATGATTTCCACTGAGATTCAACTTTTTCAAAGAGGATAAGCATCCAATGTCCTCCAATTATAGTCGCTGAGATTCAAAGTATCCAAGTTTGTCATCCCCGTGAAACATGGCAACTCTTTCATCTTGTTGCAACATGATAAGTCCAAGGATTGAAGAGCACCAAGTTGGTCTATGCTTCGAGGCAAATGCTCAAAATGATTTCCACTGAGATTCAACTTTTTCAAAGAGGATAAGGATCCAATGTCTTCCGGAAGTCCTCCATCTATTAAATTGCAGTAACTCAGATTCAGTTCTTCCAATGAGAGTAACCCTCCATTCACCTGAGGGAACACAAAGTACCCGCTGTCTTCTGATCCATATGCAAAAGTCAATAATTTAAGTTTGTTCAAGCGAACGATGGAAGGTGGAGGTCGTGAGATTAGAGTCCACCTGGCATCAAGATACTCCAAGTTTTCTAAATCACCTATCTCTTCTGGAAGGCTTTTAAGTTCTGAGCACCACGACACATCTAGCTTCACCAAACATTTCAATGTACAAATGATGCTTGGAAGAGCTACAAGGACACGTGTGCCACTCCAATTGAGCTCTGTATCACGAAGTTTGAGATAAGATGACCGAATTCTTTTCTTAGCTTGTGATATCTTAATCAATAACTCCGCCTTCATTCTTCCAAGGAATTCTGGAAATATATCTAAACTACAGAAGTATAGATTCATAGATTTAAGAGATTCCACATTAACATATGGAAACTTCTTAAGGCTTTGACAACCATCCAAATATAAGGGAATGAGTTTTCGGGAACATCTCAGGGAATGGTGAACCTCTTCAAGACTCGTGCAATAGCTTAGATCCAAATACTCCAAATTTGGCATCCCTGTGAAATCTGGTGTTCTCTTCAGGATTTTCGAGAAACTTAGAATTAGCTTCCGTAGAGACAACAATTGTTGTTATTGGAAACATTCAGAAAGAATGATGAAAAATGAGTACAGTAGTTAATGACATTTTCAAAATATGACTCAACCTGTGAAACTAGAAATTGTTTATTTTACTTTATATGAAAATTACATGCTCATAAACTAAATAAAAATATCTTATTATAAATAAAAGGCAAAATATCTAAAAAAAAAAAGATTGCTAGAGCACATTTATTTTTTCTTTTAATTTTGGGATCAAATTTATAGCCAAAAAACTTGGCTAGGAAACAATGGCTGAATAGAAAAGTTGTGCCGAAATAATCTTCTAATAATATGTCTTTTTGTTTCTTCTTTCGATACGATAACTAGTCA
>JBCEWC010018607.1:0-11888 GCA_038996855.1 Solanum aculeatissimum
GACACCGCTTTGTTTAATTTTTAATTTTTTTCCCAAGATACGCATATCAATCCAGACATTATTGGGAGATGTTCACAAAGCCAGAGTAGTAAGAAGGTTCGTAAATAGAGCATGTGAATGATGTGCTACTTACAATTTGTCATTCACAATGCTTGTTCTTACCAGAAATTGTGAAAGTCGTGCACATTTTTGAATAAATAGTACTTGCATCATCCAATCAACAAGGTGTTTCTGTATCGTGTTTATGGGGATGCTGTGATTTCATAGTTCAGATTCAGTCACCATATGTGTTGAATCTGGATAGTTAAAGATGCAGAGGAGAACTTGAACTGCAAAATTTATTACCGGTATTTATGTAAACTAGTAAAACTTAAAGGAATGAGGCAGCAGGCTATAACAATTGTATAAGCACAAGGATGATATGCTGCAAGTTGTACAAAGGTTAGCATTATTGGAAGCATAAAGTAAATGCAGACTTACCAGTTTTTAATGGCAAAGCAGACCAAATGTTGTAGTGTGTTTTTGCCAGAGGAGGAAAAATACTGGTACGGAGAACAATACAAAAAGAAGAAGAAGAATCTGGACAGACCTATGCGCTTTCTGCAGTAGTTGGATTTTTAACGGGAGGGAGCGATCTATGTTTGTAAGGGAAAGTACGCGACTGTTGAGTTTGGAGGAGATGGAAGTGGCGTGTCTGTTAGGGCTTATTTTTAAGTGAAGGGTATTGATGTAATTTAGGAATTATTTTTAAGTGAAGGGTATTGATGTAATTTAGGAATTATTTTTAAGTGAAGGGTATTGATGTAATTTAGGAATTATTTTTAAGTGAAGGCTTCTTATGTAAATTAACTTTTATTTTTTGGAGTTGATGGTTTTAAGGTAGTATAGATATAGATATAGATATAGATAGATATAGATTATTTTTAAGTGAAGGGTTCTTACGTAAATTAACTTTTATTTTTTTGAGTTGATGCTTTTAAGGTAGTATAGATATAGATATAGATAGATAGATATAGATATAGATTATTTTTTGGAGTTGATGCTTTTAAGGTAGTATAGATATAGATATAGATAAATATAGATTATTGATTCTTTTAGTGTTTACTTTTTATAACTTATAATAATTTATTAATTCAAATACAATGATCGATTAATAAAATACATCTATTCGTCAAACACAACTATATTGAAAGTAAGAAAGGAAAATTGACATATATATTCTTTGTGTTTTGGGGTAAAAGATTGGCAAAAATAGACCTCATTTTCCTAATTGGCATATTTAACCAATATGTCTTAATATTTGGTAACTTATAGCGCATATAAAATGGACCCTAAGGGCTCACTTAGTTGGGGAATTAATTATTTCGAGATTAGTTATTCAGAATTATTATTTCACTTTCAGTGTAAGATATAAATAATACTATAATCCCAAAAGTTATTTTACGATTTTATCTCAATTAAACATAGAATAAACTCATCCTAAAATTAATCCTGAAATTAGTTAACTTATTCCTCATACCAAACATGCCCTAACATTTTGATGAGTAGTATGCTCTCACACTTAATACTTAATAACTTGGTCCTTATAGGCAGAAAAATAACAGTAGATAGAGACACAAGAATTTTATATGGAAATTTCCTTACTCAAGGGAAGAAAAAACTAAAACTCATCCCAAAGGATGTAAACTCAACTTCATTATCATCAAGGAGCAACAAACAATTACAAACTCTTGCAATCTAGGATCAAACTTTTAATCCCTTCCCTCTTGGTATGATAATTCAGAAACTCAAGCTTCTAAGCAACTATTCTAATGCCCACTAAATTAATCATTTTTGATCAATTTAGACTTCAAGATTCGACATAGTTAATTTTGGCTATGATTCACAAAATGACAAGATTGAAATGGACACCTAATTCCTTTATAGATCATGACTAGATTTACAAGACAAGAGCACAGAAATATAATTAAAAATAGCTTAAAACTATGATGACACACTTAAGATCCATTGTTGTTTCTTGATTGATATTTCTAGAGAATAATTTTTGCTTCTTGAATTGTGAAAGAGAAAAATGACCAAAAACAATATCGTGTCAATTCTATTGGCCAAAAGGCTTGGCACACTAATCGACGTCCCAAGTACTCACAAAATTAGTTATTGATAGTTTACTTTTTGCAGTTGTCACTTTCAATTACACATAATTCATTCTTTCAGTGAATCGAATCTTATACCAGATCTCAATTTATCAAATCATCGAAACTACAATCTAACAAATTGTAACTTAACTTTGTATGCTCCTTACTGTTTCAGCCGACAACAACACATATATGGTTCATGATTTTCGATTCATGGATAGATTTGTTTTGATATAAAATTACTATAAATTACATAGCATAAATGCACAACAACTCGAGCACGATATTTTAAAAAGTTAATCAAAAATTTATGATTAATATTCCCATAATTTATGTTGGATTTAATGGATGTTTAAGCACATGATAGATTATACATGAATCCACCCTTGCACATATATCATCACCATGGGCAAGATTTATTATCACTGATGAGAGGGAAACTAGGGGTGGCAATTGGGCAGGTTGGGTCAAATTTGAGTGGGTTATAATGGGTCAAGACAACAAACGGGTCAAGATCCAACTCAACCCAAATTTGCTTGGGTCAAAACGGATTGAGTAATGGATTATAGAGCGGGTCAAGACCAACCTGATCCAACTTTTGCTAAGTTTTATTTACTTTATTTGTTCTTTTTTAATATTTTAGTACTTAATTAAATTATATTTTTCTTTATTTTGACTATATAAAATATATCAAACTAAAAAAAAAGTGTTTTAAAAATATTTTGACAAGATCTCCCTCGAGTCAATTCGGGTTGAATATCAACCCAATTTTAAATGGGTTGGATTATGATGAGTTGAGCTAATAAATAGGCATGTTATTAACCCACCCAAACTTCAACAGATTGGACTGATTGAGCGAATTGGATTTAATTTTGACACACCTAGAAAAACCCCAAAAAGTAGCCAAACAAGACCAGAAACAGAAGACAAGTGGTAGTGTTCATAGGAGAATGTAATACAACTCCTGACTTATTTGGAGAAGATGAATTTCAAAGAGTTTGTTTAAACTCAAAATTAAAGTATGTTAAAATTGTAAACATATATTTTGTAGGCATAATATATAAGCATGCCCTTTAATTTGATCTCAATTGACATTTACATTCTCTAATTTTGAATCGTACAAGTAGACACTTAGATTTATATAAAATTGAACAAATAAAGACACCTGTCCTACATGGCAATTTTTGTTTCATATGTTCACTTATTTGTACTATGCCACGTAAGATGCACGTATCTACTTGTTCAAATTTACACAAGTTTAAGTGTCTTCTGTCTACTTGTAAACATCCAAAATGCTAGCTAAACTCAGTCTTACTAGCTACTTCCATATTGTAGCAAGTGTATAACAGTGTATATCCAGCAATACATGTATATCTTGTCTATACATCCGTGTATGATATGTAACCATGACAATCTAAGACACAGTGATATACACGATATATTATGTGTTATACATTATCAAAAAAATGTGTTAAGAAATGAAACTTTCTGGGTAGGATGAGAAAAATGTGAAGAAAAAGATAAAATTATTGAAAAATGTGAAGAAAAAGATAAATGTCAACTTCTCTCAAAAGTTTTAAGGGATGGGTAAATGGTTATATCAATTGGAACTAAAGCCCAAAAGGAAATATTCGATTCAAGTGTTCCAATGAGAAAAGAAAAGACAAAATAATTACATTTATCACTCAAATATATATAAAAGTAATTATTTTATATTAAAAATATTTATTTTATGTATATTATGCAATACTTAATATACATACATACACACTGGCTGTTATTTTACTAGATGGGTATACTGTATAATATTTCCTGGGAATTTTCTTTTTTCGTTGTTCCTTTCATTCAAATTTTATCAGCAATTAAAGTGAAAAATAATGTGAAGGCAACCTACTATTACTTACCAAAACTAATTAATTTTAAAGCAGCTTGTAGACATATAAATATTTTGAGATTAAAATCTACATTTAATTTGAATAAATATCTAATGTTTTATTATTTTGGTTTGTTTTACTTGAAGTCGGGAATTTTTTGAAAATATTTCTATCTTCATGAAGTAACGATAAAGTCTATGTATACTTCACATCTTCAGACTTCTACTAAATATGTTGTTGTTATTATAAATATTATAATACAATTAAGTGTCAGTCCTATATTATAGAAGTTAAAACAAACAAGAAATTAAATTGAGATAATTACAGTAAATGGTTATTCGGCCAAAGTACTTATAAAAAAATGATCACTCATTGTATCGCTATCTTAGTCAATGTATATTTTATGTATAATCAAGTTATATTTAATTTTTGAGTATATCATAATGTATATTCAATATATAGCTCATATACAAGTGATCTATACTGTATAGTCAGTATATACTTTATATAAATTTTGGCAAGATATATTGTAAAATCACCGTATATTTTCTATAATCTCTTAAATTTAACTTGGTGGGAAATTAATGGAAATTTAAATATCTGAAGTGCACTTTTGTCTTTCACTTTTAAGAGTGACAGAAGTTGTCTCCCACCACATAAATTATTAAACAATTATGGACAAGATCTTAGTATATATCATTCCATAATAAAACCTTGGCCAGCTAAGGTCATTAGAAAAGACAAAGCCTCCCATTAAGCTGAAATTAATCAAATATTTTTTGTTAGGTTTCTTTTATCTTTTTCTAAACTTTTAGTGTATCTTTCATGGATTCCCTTTTGAATTATTGTCTCAATAACTCTTTTATCTCATATTTTCAAATATTCTTTTCTTTTTATTTTATATATGAGATCTTTTTAATCTCCTATAAAATAAAATATTTTAAGAAAACAACAAAAGGGTCATTTCTAAGTCTTTTCAAGTCATAGTTTGTGAATTTTGTAAAATTAGTAATCATTCAAAAGATACAATGGACCTATTAAAAAAAGGCCACTCACATTATTTCTTTGTTTCTTCTTCTTTTTCTCTTTTGAATTATCTAGATAACAATTATTTTTTGTACCATTGAAAAGCCATTATATAGGTATGAAAAGTAGTTTTTTTTTTTTTAAAAAAAATTGCTTTATTAGTGTAAATTGGTCTTCCTTTAATTCAAATTATAATCCAATTAAAGTGGAGATAAAGTCTTGCTTCTCCTCCAACTCTAAAGAAGAAGAATATTCCAACGTATCGAAAGAAAATTGGATTTTTAGATAATGAAGGTGGAAAATAAGGATAGATTTTTAGTAAAATATAAAATGTGTACTATTGTTAATATTTAATATGCTTTCATAAGATGTAGCTTTGTTTTCATCATAATTTAGATTTTATTAGTAATGAGGATTCGAAATATCAGAGATTAATTATGGAACGAAAAGATGGATAGTATATATATATATATATATATATATATATAAAATATAAATAATATTGAAATTGATTTATTGTATGCTACGTTTAAGTTGTGAGAAAGAGTACGGAGTACTTATAGCAATTAATACAAACAGCCAGTGACACAATTAAATGAAAACAATTCTCAGCTCTTAATGTAAATAAATACCTAACCACTCATTTCAAAATTAATATAAATAAAAAGAAAACATAGAAAACCCGTGATGTTCTGAAATAAAATATGTACAAACTAGATATAATTATAACTTAATTAAAATAAATAAAAATTATCAATAATGATTGTTGTAAAGAGTTACTATTTTTTTAAAATATATCTAGAAGCTAAGAATCTATAAGTAAGAGTTGTTTATACTCTTTTCTTCTCAAATCTCACTTGTGAGATTACGATGAATATATTATTATTGTTGTTATTTTTGTAGAAGTTTTTCAACACTATATATATAGAATGAGTTGTTTTAATTCCCATAGAATTACAAGACAAAGTGAAATCTCTTGGTGCATTTATGAGTATTATTTGAAGGACCCATATATTGTTATTGCAATGTCAAATATTAATACTTGAAAATGACAATTCTACCAAATGCCACCACAAAACTTGAAAGAAACAACTAGTACAATGCTTTTATATCTATTCTATTATTGAAGGCAGCAAGTGGCTGTTTCCATTTATTTATTTTTTTGCCTTTGCACTTTTTAAATTTAAAAGTGTTTGGATAACACAAAAAAAAATATTTTGAGAGTTCTTAACTTATAAGTCACTTAAAAAATGTCAATTCAAATATCGCGTTTCAAATGTCAATACATTGATTATATATGAATACTATTAAAATTATATTTTCTGTATATTTATTAATCACCAAAAAATAAGAAAAAAATCACTTATTTATCACAAAAAATATATGCTAAAAAAAATCTTTTTGTGAAAAATATTTCATTCCTATCAAACATACTCTCCATGCTAAGTGAAATTAATAACCTAGCTATAAAAAAAAGAAGGTAGAGTGTTGAAATTCTTATACCATACAAATTGTGAGAACTAATAAATATCTAGACAAAAGTTCTCAAAATTCTATTATCGAAAACTGTGATGGAATGAATATATATATTTTTATTTTTAATTGAAAATATCAAATTTAAGCTCTAAAAATCATATTAAAAAAAGGTCATAGTAAGAAATAATTCATTCTTTTATCTTTTTTGTTTGTTCATTCAGTATTCAATGTCTGTATTGGAGCTTGAGCACTCTGAATTCGCATCGCGAAGAGCCCATCCAAAGGAAGCGCTCCATACCAAGAATTTTTTCATACACAGGACTCGAAACTCATCTGATCCACCATATTCTTTGGTGTTCTTTCTTCTCTGTGTCTTAGTAAATTGGCAGAATACAACAATAACAATAACATATCTAGTTAAATTCTACAAATGGGGTCTAGAAAAGATAAAATATACACAAAACTTATGGTTATCTCATAGAAATAAAAAAACTATGTATAAAAGACGTTTGACTCAAATATATGAGCGGAAAACAAAAAAGGAGAAGCAAAATTCATGTGACAAAAGTGAAAAATACTATAATTAGTAGTCCATGTGTTTACAGGAGTAATTTTACACGAGGATTACAAATGATGATTACATACTCAATGCAAAGCCATTAAATTAAGAAAGAAGCCACACGTGGAATATGATATTAACTTTAATTTGTATTCATTTTTTTAATTAAAATAATAAAATGAAATGCATAAATGCAGTAATGTGTCGGTCATGGAATAGAAGCTTCCACGGGATATTACTCTCTCCGATATTTTATATTACTTGACTCATATTAACATGATATGATTCTTTTAAAAAAAAATTAAGGGTATATTTTACGAAATTAAGTTACTGTTTAATCGCGAATGTTTAAATATTTTTGACAAGTTATTTTTGAGTGAAATTTCACCATGTATTTGATCATATATTTTGGAAGAAATATTTTATTATTTTAAAAAATATAAGTTATACTCATAAGTCCTAAAAATGTTAAACATATTCTAAATTTATCTTATTATTTTATAATGAGTATTCACCGTGAAAAATGATAACGAACACAATTAATATGAATTTGAAAAAAAAAATACAAAGAAAACAAAAGAAAAATACAATTGATTTATACACGAAAAATTATTATTTTTACTTGTAACTTAAAAATAACTCCGGAGAGCAGGTTCAGATAAAAATATGTATATAACGATATAAATTTTGTACAACAAATGAGGATTGAAATTTAATCTAAAACTATAAATGATGGATGTTTTTACAAAATATAAAAATTTGAGTTAATTTTTAAATTTTTAAAAATCGTCAAACACTAGAACCTCACCCAAATTCTTTTTTTTTAAGAACTTGGAATAATTTGCCAAATATATTTGCGAAGTAATTATAAATTATATAATGAAATACTAATTCTCAAATTTTTCTCAAAAATGTTAAGATCAACCAACAACCTGTACTTGATTTCATTAAGAACATACTATTACTTTATATATAGTCATTTAATATCAAAAATTGATTAAAAATATATATATAATATTTTTTTTAATTTTTTAAATTGAATAAATAAAAAAATATTTATCTTTATATAAAAATTAAGTAATATGAAACCGACAAAGTAGTACTAATTTGCATTCCTTGAGATCTGATTTCACAACCACTCAGCATGTTTTCATTTAAGCTGTTGGAAGGATAAGGAATTATGACATCTTACATTTAAAAGTATTTGCTGTACTCTCCTGTTTTTTTTTTTAATTTATAAATAATTTAATTAATTTTTAAAATTATATTATATTAAATTTAATATTTAGCATAGTAGGAAGAAATTAAAAATGCATGGTTGCTAAGCAAAACCTTATAACAACATTCAAATGTGGATATGCTGGGGCGAAATCAGAATTTTGAATTTATTTTTAAAAAAAATAATTTATTAAGTTTTGCATAAATTATTTATACACACGTGCAAAATTTGAATCGAACCTACTAAATTTACCTGTAGCCATAAATTGTACAATGATATAATTTTATCGATATCCAAAGATTGAATAAAACCATGAAATCATATCACAAGTTGTCAATATCAAATGGATGCTAATTGGATAAATGAAATTATTCTAAAAAAACTAGACAGTTTGTATTGATATTGATGTGTTATTATTGTTCAATAGTTGATCAAATAATACTCCTTTTTATTTATGGTGTTATAATATTTATGCTTACAAAAAAATAAAAAAAATCATGTCGACAATATTTAATTTTTCAGTTTTATTTTCATGGTCTTAGAGTTTATAGATATACCAACTTTTGCAGTTAAACAACCGTTTAAGGTTTATCAAGGGACTTAATTTTGATTAATTATGTACTTAATGATTGAAAAAAGTCCGTACAAAATAATTAATTTATTACTACAATTTATGAGATTTAACTTAGATAAAATATACTTACAGTTGAGTTTTGTGTGTTAATAGCTTTGAACAAATTAAATACGTGCATTAAGATACAAATGCGCTTCTTAATCCACAACATTGAAAGTACTTTTTCACTCTTTCATATACTAGGAATTTCAAAGAAAATGTTTCTTATCAAATGATTCACCGTGACGGAATCAGAATTTTCTTTAAGGAGTTCAAAATTTCAAGAGGCAGACACACGAACTAATCAAAAAAGGTTCGACATCGAATATATATTTATAAAATATTTTTTTATCATATATAAATAATATATTTTTTCATCGAAGGGAGTTTGAAATGAACCCTAATTACAATGTGGCTCCGCAACTGCAGATTCGGATCCATAACTATGAGTTTCAATGCACGAGATTTTATAGAACTTATCAAGTTATCGAGGGCATGAATAATTCTTAAGGGGTGAAATAATCTCTTTACATGTCGTAAACAATTTTTATCCAAATAAGCTAATTTTTAAAGTCGATTTAGACTCAATTTTAAATATGTGGGGAATATTAATCATGCTGTTTATTTAACATATTTATTTGATGATATGATTTGTGTTATCATGTTAGTTAAGCAGTTAAGCTAATATCTTTGACTCAACTTTTAATTAGATATATATATATAATTTAAACAAAAAAAAAGGAAATTTTAATTTGCCAAGTTATTAGTTAAATAAAGTAAATCCACGTTTTCTTTTTTCCCTATTCAGGTTCTCTGTTAATGGAAGAGAAATTTATAGACTAATAAATTTTTTATTACTGAATTTGGCTGTTACCTAACTTACTGATTAATTATAATTGTTAATACAGATTTTAGTTAGTAGAAATAATTATTAAAACTAATTAATATACACTGGCATTTTCACTAAGATGGTCAAACAGCCAATCAAAACCAAGCAGCTCAACTATATTACAAATTATTAATAAAAATTATAATTCTTTTCTAGCTTACAAATTAATTATTCTAATGTTCGATTAAAATTGACCTACTAATAATATTTTATCTTGTGGCTAGGTACTTTATTCTGTTTATATAAAGGGAGATTTGAAATAAGCAACCAAACTCTCTTTTAATTAATTAATTTGTATATAATTTTTAAAAATTATTTGCCAAACAACTTAATTTCCATCAAAATCAATCAGTTGAGTTTGTTGTTCGATGAAAATGACACTGAATAATTAAGCTTATATAGTAAACACAATTTGAATTAATTAAGTAGGGGAATCAACCTTCTCTAGTTTAATTAGTGCTAATGATTTTCTATTTTATGTATATTTATGAAAGAAAGAAAAGATTAGTGTAACTATAATTAGACTGACGTTGTAGTGTTTTTGATATTATTAATGACAAAGAAAACAAGGTTAAAACATAATTAAAGCTGATGTACGATTATCATTTATGAAACATTCTCTGCATGTCTTGTATTGACAAGCTTTAATGTGTATATTCGATAATATTAATTACTTAGGGACAAAATTATTATAACTAGTATCAGAGTCACTTTACGTAATACAAAGCGTTGATCTTTGTACTTATTTTTAAGAGGATATCTTGTTCCTTAATTAAAAAAGTACTTTCGATGAATTTTATATTGACAAAGCAATCTTTAGACGTTAATAGACTTATGAATTACACGTCACAAATGTTTATTCTCAGAAAATATACGTATATATTCTCTTGTTTGAACTCTCAAAATGTTTTGAAATTGTAAAAATCGACAAGTAACAAATTGTGAAGTCAAAGTGTTTAGAAGTTAAAGACATATTAATCATTACGTCTTGTTTGAACTCTCAAAATATTTTAAAATTGTGAAAATCGACTAGTAATAAATTGTGAAAATCAACAAAAGTCAAAATGTTTAGAAGTTAAAAGAAATATTATTCATCATGACTTTGTTTGAACTCTCAAGAGGTTTCGAAATTGTGAAAATCGACAAAAATCAAAGTGTTTAGACATTAAAAATATATTATTCATCACGTCTTGTTTAAACTCTTAAAATATTTTGAAATTATGAAAATCGACAAATAAAAAATTGTGAAACACTCTATTTCCTAGTGGTGAAGGAAGATAAGCATAAAGTCTATTTAGGCCAAAAAAAACATATGCCATCAATCCAAAAAGAATAAGATTTAAAAAGGACAATTTTATTTTATTTTTTAAAAAACGACGTTTTGGACTCCACGTAATTATAATTTATATAATAACAAAGTTTCTAGAAAGTAAATAAAGTAAAACAAATGAGCTTACGAATATAATTAGGTCCTTTGCTAGTATGAAATTCCAAAATTTATTATATTATTCATCCTATTTTATTTTTTATATTTTACGAATCAGATCGATAAAAGTAAAATTTGTTAGATTGGGTAGGCATATAAAAATCGTTGAATATAACAATAACAACAACATACTCAGTGAAATTCCACAAGTGGGATCTGAGGAAGGTAGAATGTACGCAGACCTTACCACTACCTCAAAGGTAGAGAGGTTGTTTCCTGGAAACTCTCGTCTCAAAAATCCATAGGCAGAATAAACTAGATATGAAAAACGGGAAATGAAAAAAAAAGAAAATCGGAAGAACAACTAATAATGAAAAGCATGATAGTGTGTAAATACGATAAAAATTAATATATATATATATATATATATATATATATATATGACGAATAATGACAACACAAGATATAAAAACATGATTATCATACTACCCTACTATAGCCTAAGTCCAGGCTCAACCTAATCCTGCTACTCTAATTCACGACCTCCATTCCTTTCTATCTAAGGTCATGTCCTCGGTGAGATCAAGTTTCGCCATATCTTATCTGATCACCTCCCCCAATACTTCTTCGGTCTACCTCTACTCCTTCGTGTAACTCCTAAATCCAACCTC
>JBCEWC010018608.1:0-11888 GCA_038996855.1 Solanum aculeatissimum
CTTTCTCTGTTAGGTTTTAAAATTAACTTAGTTTTCTTAATTTTTTCTTTAAAAATTAAGTGGCGACTCTGTAATTTCGTAAATTCGGTTGTTACTTAAAATCAATTAGGTAATTGATTGAAATTTTCGAAACAAAGTCATTTTTCCATAAAAGAATATATATATGTATTCATTCTTATTTATGTGTATTATTTTTTATGTACACATTAGAATATTTTGATAATGGGTGTTTAACTGATCATCTTTCAAATTATGTACCTACATTATTGTATATATTTGTTGTACGAGTAAATAATTTTTAATTATTTTTGCTTTTTTTTGCTAAAAACGTTGACATTAGAAATTTTAACCTATATTAGCATATCATGATGAGCTTAATTTTAGGGTCTTAATTCAACTTATTATATATATTGTAGTAATTTTTACTTGATCTGATATTCAAAATATTCTTGCATATTATTGGTGTATAAAGTTCAAACTCTGAAATAAAAGAAATTATTCAACTAACTATTGGTGTTGACTTAATTATATTAATTTTTGCCCATTAATTATCTGGAAACTAGGAATTAAATTATGCTAAAAGGGGAAAAACTTTGAAGAATTTAACATTTTTCTTGTTATGTTTAATGAATAAGAAAAGGGAAATAATTTTCATAATGGATAAAGCTTCACATCTTAGTTAAAAAAAGAAATTAGTTTTTCTTTAGCTAATGGTCAAACCAAAAAACAATTAGGGTTAACATATTATGGACCTAAATTATATATAATTTTTTGTGTACTTTTAAACTAATTTTAAATAATTAGATCTTACTGCATACAAATTATTTGATGATATAAAATACAATACAATATCAATTCAAACCGAATAATTATATATATAAATTTTATAATTATTTATATAGTATTCATAAATAATATATTAATATTTTATTATATTTTAATTAACTTAAATCTTTAACTTTATTATTTATATTTGCAAATTCTCTTGTTAGTATTTTGGTATATAATTTTCTTGTACCCATTTCCCCATATAGTTATTTGATTGTTGAGGTTGGATTTTTTTCTATATATATACATAAAGATTTGATCTTTAGTACATAATGACTTTAGTATTGCTTAACTAAATCATTTTATTCGTGTATAATAATTTTAGTATTACTTAACTCTTCACTTTTGTTCGTGTAATAATAACTCTAGTACTATTGCTTAATTGAACTCATAGTAGCTTTTTGTGAATTGTTCATGTACTAGGTATCTTTATCTATCGAAATATATTGTATGTCTTCAACAAACTTATTACTTTCAAATCGAAAAAAAATGAAAAAAAATAAACCAAACCAACAATGATCAAACCGATGATTTTTTTTTATTTGATTTGATTTGATTTTAGAAATTAAAAAAATCAAATAAATTGATTTGATTATGATTTTAACCAATAACCGATCTGAACCGAACCATAAACACCCCTAATCACAAGGATGATTATGGACATTTCCCAATCCTTAAAATTGTGTTTATTAGTTAAATAAATGGAGAATTTATTTGTGTTGGGACAAAATATTGTAGCTCTTCAAATGTTAACTTATTATTCCACTAGTGAGTGTATATGTACAAAATTGCCCCCAAGTTCTTAACAAATCATGACTTAATAAATGATTTGTTTAACACATAATTCCAAAATTATATCAAAACGTACATCTTTACACATTGTACATAAAGCTTAAGACATAATTAGAAAGATGAAGCACAATAACAAGAGTTAATTAGTACCATAATATCATAAAATCTCATATATATGCATGAAAATGCTACAATTTTCATAGATTCACTAAGGATTATTTGACATATATCTCATCGTGTTACGTGTAACATGTTTGATTTTCAATTTTTCAATTTTTCTAAATGAGTAACGATTAATATCCCAATTAAACATCACACATTTGTCTTCAACCAACATGCAAAATCCATCCTCACGTATGATCCACCTACACATTTCAGTAGTGTGACAAACATTAGTGTCATTCATGTCAAACATCTTTAAATCCCCATGTTTTTCGCGGTATTTCATCTTACAAGTAACGATATTATTTCCTTCAGGATTAATGGGTGCGTTGAGTAGATAAATCTTCTCTGGTATCATCGAAACATCCTCCCAAGGTTGTCCATATAGAAAACAACTTGCGTTCACTGTATCTGGAGTTCCATTTTTCACCATAACATCAATGGCTTCTTCTGAATTGATGAGTGATGAAAAACTAAGTAGGAAAAGGAAAAATACTAAGTAATATTGTGATGAGGAAGACATAATGGTGAGTTTTTCTTATTCTTTTTCTTTCTTGGTATGCTTGTGATGATTTTCTTGATGATGTTGGTACTTAAATATATAGTGATTAATGTGTCTCATATGTATATGATCAACTACTTTCATTAATGGTAATAGTGATTTTGGCATATAATTTTATAGTGACTAATCAATGTATGCCAAATTTATCAAATCAACTACTTTCATTAATGATAATAGAATTAATAGCCCAGACTTGAAACTTAATATAGTCAAATAGCTATATTTTACATAATTACACAACATAACTTTGGCTATGTGACCTGGAGGTGAGGAGAGAGGCGAGCGAGAGCGAGAGAGGGAGGAGAGACAAATTGTATATGTATATTTGTCAAATAATTGTATATGTGTAATTAATATACATATGTATTTGTATATCTGGCAAGCGAGATTGGGAGAGGGAGGAGAGAGGCGAACGAGATCGAGAGAGGTAGGAGAGAGGCAAGCAAGATCGAGAGAGGGAGGAGAGAGGCAAGCCAGAGAGGGCAGAGAGTGTAGAGAGGAGAATCGTATATGTATATCTATTGAATTGACTATGTATATTTGTCAAAATAATTGTATATATGCAGCTGGTATACATATGTAATTGTATATCTGACAAGAAATTGCAGAACGAGAGGAGAGAGGCGAGAGAGAGGAAGAGAAGAGAGAGAAAATTGCATCAAAATCCCAACTATAGCTATAAATTGTATTTTTTTCAAATCATAGTGATATAATGTAAATACATATCATATGTTTGCCGAGTTATGTAATTTTTCCTTGATAATATTATCACCCATCTCAAAGTAGAAATTTGGACTATACTTATTAATCCACTAGTGAGTGTATATGTTCACAAAATTGCTCCCAAGTTCTTAACAAATGACTCAATAAATAATAATCCAAATTAGATTATTTTGATAATCTTTACACATTGTACATAAAGCTTAAAACATAATCACTTTGGAATTAAGATGAATTGAAGCACACAATAACAAGAGTTGATCAATTAGTATCATATTATCATAAAATCTCATATATATCCATGAAAATGCTACAATTTTTATGAATATATTCACTAAGGATTATTTGACATATATCTCATCGCGTTACGTGCAACATATTTAGTTGATTTGCTTTCGATTTTTCTAAATGAGGAACTAGTAATATTCCATGGAGAAAGCACACATATGCCATCATTAACCTCCATGCACAATCCATATTCAAACATGATCCAGATACACATTTGAGTAGTGAACATTTTATTAGTGTGACAAACTTTAGGGTCTTTCATGTCAAACAACTTGAAATCTCCATATTTTTCGCGATATTTCATCTTACAAGTAACTGTATTATTTTTTTCAAGATTAATAGATGCATTGAATACGTATATCTGTCCTGATTTCATCGAAATATCCACCGGAGGTTGTCCATCTACAGAACAACTTGCGTTCACCGTATCTGGAGTTTCATTTGGCACTTCAACAACAAAGAATTCTTCTGAATTGATTAGTGATGAAAAACTAAGTAGGAAGAGGAAAAATACTAAGTAATATTGTGATGAGGAAGACATAATGGTGAGTTTTTTTTTCCTTTTTCTTTCTTAGTATGCTTGTGATTTTTTCTTGTTGATATTGGTACTTATATTTATAGTTATTAATGTGTGTCATTTTAATTTATCTATCAACTACTTTCATTAATGGTAATAGTGATTTGGCATTTATACTCCCTTTCGTTCACTTTTACTTGTCATTGTTTCACTTATCGAGGTTAAATTATATGAACTTTGACCAACATTTTAAGATGTGTTTTTTCATCATATTAATATGAGAAGTATTGCAACTTATAGTATTTTTCGTATAGTTTTCAACCATCTAAATTTTAGATTTCAAATATTAAATTTAGCTACTTCAATAATCTAGTTTTGAAGTTTAATCAAGTTGACCTCGAAAAGCAAAACAGTGACAAGTAAAAGTGGACAGAGAGAGTATGTATTTATACTCTTTCTTTCCATCTTTACTTGTCCCTTATATGACTTGACACAAGAATTAAGTAGTAGATGATAGGGTTAATTTTACCAAATCACTCTTTGAATATAATAAATGCAATGTCTAGAAAAATATAATCGGGAAATAATTATAATTAATGATAAGGGTAAGTTAGGAATTAAGTGTAAAATTATCTCTTGATTTCATAAACTGGACAAGTATTATTGAACATCCCAAAATAATAGTGGATAAGTAAATATGGACGGAAGGAGTAGTGATTATCAATGCATGTTATTCCTTCTATCTCATTTTATGTAACACACTTTCCTCTTTAGTTCGTCTTGAAACGAATGTCATCTAGAGAATAATTTAACTTAATATATTTAAAAAATTTCTTTTATCTTTAATGAAATGATTCTCAGTCATACAAATATTTAAGAATTGTTTTAGACCATAAGTTTCAAAAGCCTTTTTTTTCTTAAACACTATACCAAGTCAAAGGGTGCCTATAAAATGGGACGGAGGGAGAGTATATTTATCAAATCAACTGCTTTCATTAATGATAATAGTAATATAGTATAGTAATCCATCCGTTCCATTTTAATTGTCATGTTACACTTTTCGAAAGTCAAATTTGACTAATTTTCAAAGCTAAATTAAATTAATTTAATTTTTAAATAAAAATTTAGATATTCAAAAACTATACGAAAAGTATATATTATTGATTGCAACTTTTTTTACATCAATATGCTAAACAAAAATACATCTTAAAAAAATTAGTCAAAATTTATATAATTTAACTCTAAAAATGAAAATTATGACAATTAAAATATGACAGACGGAGTATCTTTTTATTTATATTATCTCATAAAGTCTTACCAACAAGTCATACCAACTTGAAGATTTTCTAGGACTCTCTTATTTACCTTAACCATGTCTATAATACTATTTGCAATAAATTTTCTCCAAGTATGAAAAATAATTAAGTTGCAATCTCAAAATAAAATTTAAAAAAAGTGATATATCTTATTTATCAAGATTGTGAGTATAAATATGTATATTCCCTTGATTTTTCTTTCCTAATTTTTTTCGTAATCTTAGGATCATAAATTAGTAGCATATTTCTAGAACTAAGGATAATGTAGACCTTCTTGTAATGTATTTGATCTCCAAGAATGTTGTGTTGTTCAATCTGTATTAGAAAACCACTGAAAATAAAATTTTGTATGAAAAAAAAACTTTTGTTGAAATAATATATAACAAGTTTTCAAAACTAAGAAATTAAAACTAGTAATAAAAACAAAACCTGTAAGGAAAAACAGAAATAATATTGACAAGAAGAAAATCAAGATCACTAAATCCACAGTGTATTCTTAAAAAAATTATTCCCCTCGCTTAGGAAAATGAAGCACAATAACAAGAGTTAATTAGTACCATATTATTATATATAAAATCTCATATAATGCATGAAAATGTTACAATTTTCATAGTTTCACTAAGGATTATTTGACATATATCTCATGTTGACTTTCAATTTTCAATATGTCTAAATGAGTAATTACTTGTAGTATTCCATTTAGACATCACACAATTGTCTTGAATAAACATGCACAATCCCTCATCACGTATGAACCAAAAACATTTTTCAGTAGTGTGACAAACACTAGTGTCATTCATGTCAAACAACTTGAAATCCCCTTGTTTTTCGCGGTATTTCATCTTACAAGTAACGATATTATTTCCTTGCGGATTAATTGGTGCTTCGAGTTTATAAATCAGTCCTGGTTTCATTGGAACATCATCTGGAGGTCGTCCAAATACTGAACAACTTGTGTTTACTGTATCTGGAGTTTCATTTGAAACAATAACAACAAAAGTTGTTTCTTCTGAATTGATCAATGATGAAAAACTAAGTAGGAAGAGGCAAAGTATTATGTAATATTGTGATGATGAGGAAGACATGGTGATCATTTTCTTTTTCTTTCTTGGTATGCTAGTGATTTTCTTGTTGATTTTGGTACTTATATTTATAGTGATTTATGTGTGTCATGTTAATTAATTTATAGATCAACTACTTCCATTAGTGGTAATAGTGATTTGGCACTTATACTTTTAGTGATTAATCAATGCATGTCATATTTATGGAATCAACTACTTTCATTAATGATAGTATACTCTCTCCGTCCTTTTTTACTTGTCCTCTATTGACTTCACACATAAATGAACTGTAACGACTCAGTCAGCTAGTGATATTGTCCGTTTTGGGTTATGACATATTTATTTATATATTCAGCGTCTCTCCTGTGTTTTGTCGATGTGGGGCTTTCTCATCGATCTTAAGATGAGGTCGTTACATTAAGAAGTAGTAGATGATAGGGGTAACTTTATTAGTTACCTTTTGAATATAATAAATATAATGTCTTGAAAAATGTAATAGAAAAATGGTTATAATTAATGATAAGGGTAAATTAGGAACTAAAGATAAAATTATCTCTTGATTTCGTAAACTGAACAAGTATTGTTGAATGTACCAAAATAGTATAGTGGACAAGTAAAGATAGACGAAGGGAGTAGTACAGTATCTTTTTATTTATACCATTGGTAAAGTGTTACCAACAAGTCATACCAACTTAAAGATTTTCTAACCATGTATATAATACTAATTACTATAATTTTCTCTAAGTATAAAAAAATAAGTTGCAATCATGATCTTATTTATCAAGATTGTGAGAACAAATATGTATATTCTTAATTTTCTAAAATTTTTTGTAAATCGAGGGTCGTAAATTAGTAACGTAGTTTCAGAATGAAGGGTAATGCGGACCTTCTTATGATGTATTTGATCGCAAAAAATGTTGTTGGACGGTATTTCAATATTTTTTGTTTGATCTTGAGGAAGATTGCCTCTATACCACTTTCGCTTTGATAAAAACAGTATTTGATATTTTGATTTCTTTGTAAATATTTTAAGAGTTTATGAGATTTTGAGATGATAATTTTTACTTTACAAAAGTCAGTATTTAATATCTTTATTAATATCTAAAAATTTATGAAATATTTAAGATGCCTCGATAGGATTATACATTCACTTATATAGGCATGAGCCAGTATCTAATATCTTAATATTACTTTAAGTAGAAATTTCACAAACATGCCCCCAAGTTCTCATGAATAATTTAATAAATAATTTGTTTAACACATATTTCAAAATTATATCAGAACATCTCAAATATTTTCCCATAAAAATCCAAATTAGATTAATTTGATAATCAATACTCATATATTGAACATAAATCTTAAGAAATATTTGTGAAAAAAAACAATATAGAAAATAATTTTCATAAATTATTTCCACAATCTTTATAATATCTTGGAAATAAAATAATTTCAATGCTCTGAATACCCTTAATGATAATTATATTAACATTGAAACATATTATTAATGTTGGTTTTTTCTTCTATTAATTTAATTCGTAAGATTCTGACTCCTAGGTTCGTACAAGAACAGTTCAATGAATTTTGAAGGATACATATAAACCCGCCTCAAGCTTTCAAAGTTTTTTTTTTTTGGTAAGATTTTCGATAATATTCACTTAGGAAGATGAATCACAATAACAAGTGTTAAATTAGTACCATATTATCATAAAATCTCATATAGATGCATGAAAATGCTACAATTTATATATATCACTAAGAATTATTTAACATATATCTCATCTTGTTACGTGCAACATATTTAGTCGATTTGTTTTGAATATTTCTAAACGTGTAATGAGTAGTAGTAATATTCCACTTGACCATCACACATTGGTCATTAACCAACATACACATTCCATCTTCACGTATGTTCCAGTCACACTCCCCAGCAGTATGACAAGTCGTAGAATCATTTGCGTCAAACATCTTGAAATGACCATGTTTTTCGCGGTATTTCATGTCACAATAAAGGGTATTATTTTCTCCATGGTCAATAATGGACATCTGGAGATTATAAGTCTGTCCAGATTCCATCGGAGCCTCCGGTATAGGATCTCCATGTACAGAACATTTTGCGTTCACTGTATCTGGCGTTTCATTTTTCACTACAAAAATAACATCTGATGATGAATTGATCACTGCTGAAAAACTAAGTAGAAAAAAGCATAAATATAGTGAAGAGAGAGACATGGTGAGTTTCTTTTCTTTTCTTTCTTGTTATACTTGTGATTTTCTTGGTTATGTTGGTACTTATATTTATAGTGATTAATTTGTGTCATATCAACTACTTTCATTAATGATAATAGTGATAATAATGATCCCTCCGTCCCAATTTATTTGTCATGATATATAAGGTTTGATACCCTTAAAAAAAATTAATTAGGAGTGTTGTTTGACGACTAATATATCCTTTATAAATAATTAAACTTTTATCTATATATGTGTGATGTGTCTCTTAATTCTAGAGTAATTAACGCTAAGGGCAAAGTTGAAAAAAATAATTAATTCTCTCTTGATTATCCAAATTGATAATTATATTGGGACAACTATTTTTAGTATACTTAACAAATAAATTGAGACGGAGGGAGTATATCTCTTTTTATTATTGATAATAGTCAACTACTTTCATTAATGATAATAGTGATAATATATCCCTTTTTATTATTGATATTATTTAATATAAGGTCTTACCTACAAGTCATACCAACTTGAAGATTTTTTATGTTCATCTTATTTACACTAACCATGTATATAATACTATAAATAAATAAATAAATAAGTGATCTTATTTATCAAGATTGTGAGTACAATCTGTATATTCCCTTGATTCTTCTTAATTTTTATTCGTAATATGAGGGTCGTTAGTAGCATATTTTGTGTATGAAAGATATATATTGTTTGTGATATATTAATTTGACCGTCAAGAATGTCGGATGATACTTCAATATTTTGAGTGGATCTTGAGGAAGACTTGATCACTTTCGCTTTGATGAAAATAATATTTGATGTCTAATTTCTTTGTTAATATTCTAAGAGTTTATGAGATGATAACTTTTACTTTAAGAAAGTAAGTATTTGATATCTTGATATCTTTGTGAATATTCACGAGTTTAAGGGATCATATTTGTCTCATTGGAATTATACACCTCATATCTTGATATATTCTGCTTTTAGGGCTTGATATTTTTTAGACGAAGGTCTTTCGAAAACAATCTCTTTATCTCTATGAGATAATGGTAAGGTTTGCGTATATTTTACTCTCCCCAAACCCCAGTTGTGGAATTCCACTGAATATGTTGTTATTATATTAGGCATGTACTCGGATCTAGAACAAAGTAGTCCAAGAAAACCCTAATGAATCTTAGGATTTGAAAAACATGAATTACGCTCATCTTGTAAAGACTTATTTTAAATTCGATAAAATTTAATGTCTATAACACTATTAGTAATTTTAACCTAAAAAAAATTATCTGCTATTTTTTTAGATTTTAACTACTTAGTATGAACAATTACCTAAAAAAAACAAAGTTTGACATCTTAGTGGCATAAATGCTTTCTTTTGACAGAGTTAAAATATAGGAATTATTCGTCAACTAGCAGTCAAATTAAAAATGCAATTTAATGCATGTGAAAAGGGAGGAAAGCTTGGAAATTCTGCACCAATAATTCTCTTTTAATTCTGACTTCGCCTCTGAATTTAAATGTAATAAAATACATAATTAATTTCTTAATAACTTGTCTCGTTTTTTCAACTAAGGTACAAGCATGAACTATTTAATCATCACAATACCTTTCGTTGCAACTGATTTTTTAGGGGTAATAATTTGTGTTTCTCGACATGGACATGTCTGAAATTGACGTGAACAAATGTATTTACTATCTATCGACATGCAATTATTATTCCTATAGAGATGACAAAATTAGCCCATGAAGTTTGCTCATGGGTAGGGTGGCACAATATGGCTCCTCATCTCCATATCTTCTTCCCCCTTTCTTCACTTCATAAATTTCTATGCTTATGTAGCTAATTCTACCGATCTGACTAATTCTAATACACAAGTCTAGAGAATTTTTGTCATGTCCCGGGAGGATACTCTTGGCGTGATCGTCACTTGAAGAACCATTGTTGATTCTCCAAGAGAATCACTTGACCTCATCATGACATCACATTCAACGGCGGACGAAAACACTCAAGTAAAGGCTATAAATTTATCAAATAAGGTACTATATTTATGTATCGATAGTAGTTTTCAATGAGCAAAAGTTGGAAAGTAAATAACACTCAACTATGACTAACCAAAATCCAAGAAGCCTCTAATCCAAGTCTAAAAGGTGACAAGACAAGTCCCCTGCTACCTCAAAAGAAAGACTACTAATCAAGATAAAATAAAGAAGGCTCCTTCGAATAGTAAGGGAGGCTCCCTAAGTCTAAAATGAGGAGTAGGTTTTCAATGGTGTGCTTGTTGAAGGTCTCTATTACCCATATCTACATCATGAAATGATGTTGTCTCAAATGGACGTCAGTATATTGAATATACTGGTGTATAAGATGGCTAAAGAAACAAGTAAAACTCAATATAATCAATCTCAAGAAGTTCAGACAGTGAACATATCAACTCAACAATCTATCCAATCAACTCAATCCAGGATACATGATTTTTATATTAACATAATGCTCCTAAAGGAAACTTTAGCATGCAACTAAATCCAAGCATTTATGCATAATCAGGGAGTTTCTCTAACTGACAACCATCACATATGAGCTAGTGATGATACAATATTTGCACTGCGTTGTCACAGTCGTCCAATATCTTCCAAGATAAGAGGCGATCAACCAATCTTGGATCCACAGTAAAAAAAATGTCCAACTTTTGGGACATGAGAGGCATGACCTCGATCCTATGTTGGCAACGTAGTTTATGGGTTAGAGTTGTTATCTATTCATGCTCATGTTGGTGCTCAATACTCCTCCCAGGACCTAATATAATTATATCTATCAATTCAATTAACTTTGTATATAAGTTATATTCCGACTCCGTTCAATCGATCAACAAATCAACTGATCAATCATGTCCATCCCAATCAACAATCAACCAGTCATACACATCGATTTAGCATGCTTTCAAGATTTATTAAATCAATTAAGACACTCATTCAAATGGTCATTTGGACTCCAATCAATCATGCTCAACATATATCAAAATATAAATATTCTCATGTATGTTCTTAATCGTGCTCAAATTTACTGAATTTGGATATTCACAATTCATATCTCATTTAATTGATGCATAAAATTTTACGTGAAATTATGCAAATACGGTTCATGTCGACTAGTACAAATAAATGCTCAAATCACATACAATCAACATGTATACCATCAATATATTTAGAGATATGCATAAAGACTCGGAGTAAATGTAGATAACTCAAAGATTAGGATTTTGGAATTTTCTACTCAACCTCTATGCACTAATTCATCTCATGTGGATGAAAGGGAATGTGGACGAACTCAATCCAACGCGTTAGTGTCACACCCCAAAAATGAGCGTGATGACACTTGCTCATTTCCACTAGAACAAGTCAGCCTTACCCAACAAAACAGA